>VYXF01003486.1:917436-937842 GCA_013397295.1 Polioptila caerulea
CTCAGAGGTGACCTTATCACTTTCTACAATGCCCTGGAAGGAGGTTGAAGTCGGGTGGGGGTTGGTCTCTTTCTCCAGGCAGCAACTGGCAGAACGAGAGGACACAGTCTCCAGCTGCGCCAAGGGAAATATAGGCTGGACGTTAGGAAAAAGTTTTTCACAGAAAGAGTGATAAAGTACTGGAATGGTCTGCCTAGGGAGGTGGTGGAGTCACCATCCCTGGATGTGTTTTAAAAAAGACTGGATATGGCACTCAGTGCCATGATCTATTTGGGGTATTGGGGCATGGGTTGGAATCGATGATCTGGAAGGTCTCTTCCAACCTAGTCATTCTGTGAATTCTGTAGCCCTTCCTGATGTGTCTTCTCTCACTGGCACTTGAAGAAGTGACAGGCTTAGTCAGAGAGACACACAGATCAAAAGCCACAGTGTGGATGCATCTGAATACCTTTACTGTGAAAGCCGTTCACCTTTATAAACAAGTCTTGCCTAAGTAGGATAACCTCATTGTTTGAGGAGCAATTTAATGGTTTTAATCTATAGTTCAAATGGTACAATTTCTGTTGGACTGTAGGAAAGTGCTGAATGCTAGCAGCACCTTGTATGTGTTACATATCTACACTTACTCGTGCACATCCAAGTTTAACAACCAACTAACCCCCCAAAGCCCCTTGAATGTAATCTCTCTGATAGTGACAAAAGAGAACTCAAGGCTGTAGGACGACAAAGTGGTGTGATAATGTTGGGGCGTGGCTTTTGCTCTATTTATCCATCCCTAGGAAGCCCTGACACTTTATTTTGGGTTGCATAGTTTCTGTGCCCCACTGTTGAAGAGCCAGTCATCTTCTAATCTAAGAATTAAGAGTATCTAAGTCTTAGAAGACTTGACCAAGCTTTCAGTTTATCAAATTACCTTGCTGAGTTGGATAATAGAGTGGATTAAGTCTCCTTAACATCTCTCTACGAATTACTTTTCCTTACCTGCAGCAGAGGTATAACTGACTGCTAAAGTTAGATTAAATCCTACAGCAGCTTTTGAGATTCAGCAAAATTATTAATTAGTTAGCATTTCCTCTGTTAATCTTATTTCCTTGTTTGATGTTACTTATTTCATTTGGTTTAAACAATGCTAATGTTGTTTTATGCTCATCATGATGAAAAAGTCACAAGATTCTTTCCCAATTCTTGATAATGAACTTGCCCCTGTATCTTCATATATCGTGTGGATCCAGGGTTTTGATAAAGGTGCAGTTTTATCTTTCAGTTTTTATTGTCATGAAAAATTTGTCATCTTATGTACCTGTAAACCTCCATTGCACAGAGTACTCTAGTCTCAAAATTATGCTTTTTGAAAATAAAAAGTTAAACTAAGCAGATGTTAAATGGGAAGTTTTTTTGTGAAATTAGTAAATGTATTCAAGATGATATGAAACATGAGGACTGATGAGTCTAGGAAGCCTTAGTGTTCCTTTTCAGTCAGCCACTTTGCTCATTGCTGAGTGAACTCTGTGCGTGGTTGGCATTTAATGATTTGAGAATGAATCACAATAAACTTTCCTTCAGGCTCATCAGTACTTGTCAGTTGCTAAAGAATATAGGAGATGCTTTTTTCTTCTCTCTCGAGCCCAAATACCTTATTTTCACGTAATATGTCTGTATTTGCCAAACCATGGGTTTATAAAAACTTGTGTTTCTGCCAAGGTTATCATGATGGTTGTACTAAATAGCTCCTCTTTTTAGTTTGCAGGCTGAAGTCATCAGTCAGCTTTCTTACGCGACCAGATCGACCAAATATTGCTTATCAGAAAGTAAAAGGGAGGAATCCAGGGGTTATTTTCCTTCCAGGCTTCAATTCAAATATGAATGGTCAGAAAGCAACTGCTCTTGAAGATTTCTGCAAATCATTAGGTCATGCCTTCATCAGGTACATAAAGGAGTATTGTCCTTGAGAAAATGAAACTAGTCTCATGGGTTGGGAGAAGGGGTTTTAACACAAATGCATAAACTTTGGCATTTGGATTGGGATGCTCCCTGTGCTAAGGGAGCTTGTATACAAGATAAGAAGTCTTTCTTCCATTTCCAAATGTAGGATTTCTGTCAGTAGAGAGACGGAGGTAAATCAGGAGAATATATTCTGGAAGTAATTCAGAAAATTCTCTAATTTTTGTAGTCTAGCCAGTGCTACATGTTGCTATCAGGCTATAGGCATAAAAATTAAAAATTAAGGACCTGGAGTTCTGTTTTTTAAGTTACCACTATAAGCACTGTTCTTACCTGATAAGACTGATTAAATTACCCTGTGTCTTCTGTGGGTTTAGAAGAACATGCCCCTGCTTGGTGATGCTGTCCTTTGATAGAAGAGATTGAATGCTGTGTGTCATAAGTCTTCATATTTGGGTTCAGTGTTTGAAAGAGTTTGTACATTTTAAAAACACCTTTAAAATTTAAGTGTCTGAAGGGGTTTTTTTGTCTGTAAGGGAAATTTTTTGTCCTTTCTTGTAAATTATGATGTTACATCAAATGATAGAGAATGCTGCATAACTTAGTTGTGTATGTTGTATTTAAACCATTTTTATGTGATTTCTGGTCCTAGTGATAAACAGGACCAAGTAAGAAAATACTCAATGTGTTCTCTTCTCCCCTGCTGATGTGATTATTCAGTACTATTTAGTTAGTGTCTGTGTTGCTGTAGACAGTATTGTGACTTTCGTGTTGATGGTTATTTTTTCAGATTTGACTATACAGGATGTGGAAGTTCAGATGGTAAATTTGAAGAGTGTACAATTGGGAAGTGGAGAAAAGATGTTCTGTCTATACTGGATGAACTTACAGATGGACCACAGGTTATATTTTATTTTTAAATATAGAATGCTGTTTTTCCCTCAGGGTAGAACCTTGATCAAAAATATGCCATAATAGCTCTGGTCAACAGTAGCTTTTGCTGAACAGCTGACACTTCCAAGCTGAATCACTTGAGAGGTCGTATTCATAGGAGCTGTTTTGCAAGCAGGTAGGTCACAAAAGTCATGGAAGCATGGGTTGGCAGGACCTCCTGGAGGTTGTTTATTAGAAGCTGCTGTTCAGAGCAGAGCTGCTGTCCCAGAGAGTCTGAGAAAGCCTCATTCATGGTGGAGGTGCCACCTGACAGGGGACAAGGAATTGTTCCAGTGCAATGTGGCCCTGTTAATGAAAAGGGGTGTCACTGTCCCTGGTGATGCATTAAAGGATTTGCAGGAAGATTACAAGATACACCATATGATTCAATAGCTTTAAAAACCAGGCAGGAGAAGCTGCATTTGATTTCTTCAGTTACTTTAGAAATTACTGTAAAAAACTTGTCATCTCCTACAATCTAGAAATGCCTAGTATTGTGTTTAAAACAATTTTGTATTGTGAATTGCTTTTGTTTACTTCTTTCACTGCACTGAGCCTTTACCGTGTGCATTTATCTTGAGAAGGAAACATAAAAGTATGCTTATTATACTGAATTGTTTCAACTCTCATTTCATTTACAGTGTTTCAGTCTCAGACAGCAATAACCAGCCATGCCAAACAGAATAATAAATACCAGATCTTGTGGTGCTTACTCAGGCAAAATTTCCACTGGAGGTGACAGCAGTTCTGCCTGGGTAAGGACAGCAGGATTATGCCCAAGGTTTAAATAGTTAAACCATGTGAAAACTGATACTTTGTGCAAGAAGAAAAAAACTATTAGCCATTTCCTGCAAACACTATATTTTCTTCTCTTTTTTTTAATTTTCTTTTCCAGATTCTGGTGGGCTCCAGCATGGGTGGGTGGCTGATGCTTCATGCTGCAATAGCACGCCCAGATAAAGTAGCTGCTCTGGTTGGAGTAGCTGTAGCAGCAGATCACGTTGTAACAACTTTTAAGAGGCTTCCCATTGAGGTACATGTTGATGGTTGGCTTTTATGCAGTCTAAAAGTCTTACCAAGAATTTAAGAAATTAATATTATATAAACTGTAGTTTTCCTGCGAATTTTAGGGTAAGTTTTCTGTGCTTGATTAATGTAAGCTTACAGTAGGAGACTAGTGTGAGCCCTAGCCAGTGTGTGCTTATAATACTTTGGTTTAGAGGATGCAAAGTCACATACATGCTGTTTGCAGTCCATTAGATTTCAGTGTTGAATATCTTAGATTTGCATTGGAATTGGATCCCTGTGCTTTGAAGGATGGAGAAGTAGCCACTAAAGTAGTTGAGGTGGCAGTGGACGGGATGAATATGACACAGGTTGTGTGCATAGAAAGGAAATTCTTCAGATTAGTGTGTTAGTAAAGACTGTAAGATTTGTGTAGTGGGAACTGCCCTTCTGAGATTCTTCCTTGATGATAATAAAGTCTAATCTTCAGGAAAGTAAATGAGGTGTTACATGGCAATAAATAATGTGTGCTTTAGAATAATGAAAATATTTTCCCAATTTGTTTGGATTTTTTCTAAGGTAGTGGTAGTATTGTAGTAATATTGCAGTGTCAGTATTACTATTTAGGATTCAGAATCTGAAAATACTTCAGAATCTGGAAATACAATATTTAGAGACGCCTATTGTGGCAAAGACTGAAAAGACTAATCACTAGAAAATGTCTTTTCCCTAGAATTTCTCCCTGTTTGAGGATCAGTAAAGTGATTGAAGCTAAGGAGATGTACTGTTCATGGTGGCTATATGTCTTTTTCTTTTCTGATAGATTCTGTTTAAGAAACTTAATTTCCTTGGTGAATTTTAACTAGATTAATTTGCAGGAGAGGTTTGAAGAGCAGCTTTTGTAACATGGTAGGGGATTTGTCTTCTCAGATGCTGTGAGGAGAACGGGAATACACTTCTGTTAAAATTTCACCATGTTCATTTTTATTATGCCTGAGGGAGTTTTACTGCTTTTAGCACAGAAATAAGTTGAGGTACTCTTAAGTACTCCTAACATCTGTTTTTTGTCTATTCTTTGCCCTCTTTTTTTATAGGCACAAAAAGAAATAGAAGAAAAGGGTGAATGGAAGTATCAAACAAAGCAAAACGATTACTCCTTGACCTATGACTTTATCAGAGAGGCAGAAAATCACTGTGTGCTGCATAGTCCTATTCCTGTAACATGTCCCATACGCCTTATCCACGGCATGGAGGATGGTGATGTTCCTTGGCAGATCTCTATGCAAGTTGCTGACCGTGTTTTGAGCAAGGACGTGGATGTCATCCTCCGCAAAATCGGCCGGCATCGGATGAGTGACAAGGAGGATACAAAGCTCCTTGTGAACACTGTTGATGATCTAATTGACAAGCTGTCAACAGTAGCATAAGCTGAAGAGTAGCATTAGTGCATGAACTCTACACCTGACTCTTTTCCTTGAGTAACAGAAGCCTTGTTCTTACCCAGGTGGTGGCAGGCCTGTGGCTGTCACAGTAGGAACTGAGCTTTATCTGCTGTTTCCTTACCTCTGTTTCGTAAATACAGGTATTGTATTATTGCTGCATTTGCACACAGTCCAAAATGTGAAGGAGTGCTGCTATTGTGTTCAGAACCTCTCCTTCACCACTTTAACCATTTTTTTCCACAAAATTCCTACTATTTTGTACTGACATGTTGGTTACTTTTTGTTACTATTGGCCTGTACAGTAAAACTTTATTTTCATATCTTTGACACCTATTGTTGTCCTTCTGCTGTAACATCACTGTGTCTCATGTCTGAAACCATCTGTGCAAGGCAAAATACAACTTGAGTGTTTACTGAAGTTAGTTATTAGTATAGTGAGTACCACGAAACACAATAAACAGATTTCAGATAAATGGTTATTGTGTTCTGAAGTGCTGTTAAATAGGGGAAGGCACACCCTGATGGTGTGCTTGGGGTACTGCAAAGGGAAGAATTTGACTTCTAAGAATGCAGGGCCTCGAAGCCCTAAGAGCTCTTGGTCTGTGCTTATCAAGAGGGTGTGTGTCATCTTCTCCAGTCTGCCTGTCATTGTTCATTTGTGGGCCTACTGTTAAGGGAACAATAATTAATCTTGGTGTAAACTGAAACTGGATCAAGAAGGTGACTTCAATAGTGACTTCCTCAAAGTGGGGAGTACAGTGCCACAGAGTACTGCTGCCTCTTTCCCATGACTTGAGAGCTGTGGATTACTGGGAACACTGTCTTCTTCAGCTGCATGAGTCCAATCCTGAGAAGTTGTAAATGGAACTTGATAGTTGGATAATTCTTAAAATGTAAATCCACAGAATTTAATAGGAAATTGATTGAATTGCACATATGAGTGTTACCTGGGTTTTGTACAGAAATACAGTACCATTCGTTCACTTGAGAGAGAGGAGCTTAGGTGAGAGGCTGGAATTAGTTCAGCCTGGGCTTAATGTGTAACATCAGTTACACATTATATGCTTATAAAAGCATATCATTGATTCTAGGTTTATTATTTGAAGTAGTAAATGGCATCACTACTGTTAAAGACTAAAGCTACTGGGGGTAAGGTATTTCTAGATATTTTGTCATTTTCTGTTTCAGCTATGTCAGTAGATGTGTGCTGAACAGGGCTTAGCTGAGGTAGTGGGTTTTGATTTTAAAAAAACACCACAAACAAGTAAAACAAACCCCAAACCAAAACCTATATTTCAGATGAGTTCCTGTGAAGCACAGTTTTATTTAGCCTTCAATACTGCAAAAAACAAGAACCTGTGATGTAAAAAATAAGAATTTTGATATAAGAGTAAAAAAAGATGGCTCTTGTTTAGATGCAAATTTTCTACTTCAAGTGTACCAGTTCCCTAACTCAATTAGTTGTAGAATCATAGAATGGTTTGGTTTGGAAGGGACCTTAAGGATCATCTAGTTCCAATCACCATACCATGGCAGGGATATGTTCCACAAGACCAGGTCATTCAGAGCCCCATCCAACTTGGCCTTGAACACTTACAGAGATGGGACATCCACAACTCCTATGGGTAACCTGTTCCAGTGCCTCACAGTAAAGAACTTTTCCCTAACTGTCTGATCTAAACCTACTCTCTGAGTCTGAACCCATTCTTCCCCTTGTTCTGTCACAACATGCTCTTAAAAATAGTCTCTATCCAGCTCAGGATAATCTAGATTGGGATAATTGCCTGAGGAATTAGAACATTTCATGAACTCTTGTTCCCGAGTATTTCTGGCATAGACTGTTCTTCAGTTTGTATCACTATGCAATTCACTTTAGCTTTAAAACCTCTGGAATATGTTTTTAACTTTTGAGAAAGTTAATGCAAATTGCATTCCTGGAGTTGGAGGTGTGTTCATGTTTATGTCCTGTTAAACAGTTGTCATCTTTATATGTGTTTGTATGACTTACATCTGATAAGACCTAAAAACCAGATTTTGCAAGTTTTAAAGATGCAGTCAAATCAAAATTGTTTCAAACTTTGTGCCCTAAGCCATGATAGGTTTTTTTTAATCCAGTTTTGTCACATCTTAGATTGGTTTGGCTCATAATGGAAGAAAAAGCTGAAACAAGTGGACTGCAGTAATTCCAAAGTAATTAATTTTAATTAATGCCAAGAGTTACCAGTTGTGATAGATGTACTTTTTCTTCACACATAATAAAGTTACTTCAGTGACTGAAAAGTTTCAGAGTTTTCAGCTTTTTTTTTTAAATAGGGAGCTATACATGTAAACATTCTATTTAATACTTCAGACAAGGAAAAAGCTTGGTGTGCCTACATAAACTGAAGCTGTGTATTCCTTTTGAAAGACTTGCATTGTATTTGTGCTTCTCATTAGCCTTTATTAAATAATTGATACTTTACAGGTAAGGTGCCTGTTGCAATGCCTTGGAGCAAGACAGGTGAAAGCAAGTGTGAAGTGGAGCAGTTGTGTATGTAGTTTTCAGGAGGGTTTTACTCCTTGTTTGCTGTTGGTGTTTTGTGGTGTTGTCCCCTCTGTTATTCTGCTGTAATAGCATGAGGTAGGAGAATTCAATGTAACAGGGTTGGCACAGTCGTGGGGAATACAAAACTGCAGCAGCAGTTGCTGAAACCACAGCATTACTGAAAACTTAATCCTAGGGGAAGGGTTTTTGCTGCCACTTGTTTTGTAGTTCTGTTTTTCTTCTCTGCTGGCGAAATGGCTGAAACGGCAATCATTTACAGTACAGGTACACCTAAAGTTTGTTACATATGGCCTAAATGCAAAGGCAGAGATGATACTTTCTTCATAAAGACAGTATTCCAGGTAGTATTTTGAAATTCAGGAAATGGTACTGTCCTTCTCTCTATGCTCACTTTTTGTTTTTGTAAATCTGGTTTGCTTAAATGTGAAGAGCTGACTCTGAGGTAGATCTTGTACAGACAGACCTTTTACTCTGACTTTGCTGTGGTAGTTCCACTGATATTTGTCTTTGCAAGCATAAGCATTTTCCCCATGTTCACGCTGGAAATTACCAGAGTTTTGACAAGTTGGCAACTTGGCATGCTCAGATGTCTGAAAAAAGGGATAGTGATAACTAGGGAGATTCACATCCTACCTCTGAGCAGCTGTTGACCTACCAGGAAGTTTTGACAATCTGAAATAATGTGAAATTCACATATTACAGTGTCATTCCAAATTGGTACTGTTTTGTCCTCTGTGTTAATGCCCAGGGCATTGCTTTTTTCTTTGCCAGGCGATGCCTACATAGTAATTATTTTCAGTATTAGTCATGTTTAAAAACTAGTATGTCATTCCTCTGAAGAGATACTGTATTAAAATAGGATATTACACACTTGGAAAGCTCTGCATGGTGCAGATTCTTAAAATCCTTTTTAATGAATTATATTCTGTTTTGGGAGGTTTTTTAACAGACTGCTGATTTGTTGACAAATGCAAAGTGTATTTTGTGAATATAAAATGTACATTTCCTCAACAATAACCTTAATTCACATGAAATAATCAGTTTCTAAAGCTTATTCAACTTGTTTCCTAATAAATAAGTGCTTTTATTCTGCTCATACTAAGCTGTACTTACACAGTTTTAGATACATGTATTTTTATCTTCTTAAATATTCTACTTGTTTTGTCTCTCCTCTTGTTTGGTCTTTTATTACACACCAGCTGGTTTGGGGTTTTTGGTTTGGGGGGGTTTTTTAACTTAATTGGTGTTAAGTGTTTCATGTTGTTTCAGTTTAGCTAAGCTGTTTCCTCTTTGATGAACACTAAATGCAAACAAGGCAGTGTTAACAAAAAAAGCCTGACTCGATAGGCGCTAGAAGAACCACCTCCTGCTGTTTCATTTTTATGTTAATTTTGGTTACACGCTCTCTTGGACATGCTGTTATTCAATGGGGCTAAAAGATTTATGGTACCATACTTTTCACATCAAATTAAAACGTGCTTAGAGAGGAACATTCAACCAGTGACTTGTCTGCAGCTGCTCATGTTCAGTGCTCCAGTCATGCTGCAATACAGAGTTGCAACATTTTCTGAACCAGTGCTGTGGTCAGAGTTTCTACATAAGTTTTGTGCTTGTAATTTCTTTCTCCGAACTCAAATGAGTGGGAAGGAAAACCGTGTTGTGGGGAGTAATGAGATTTGAACTTGTTTTCTAAGCTACTCAGTTGAGCTGTTAAAAAGAGACCTACCTAACCCTTTCACATTTTTCTTAGTTTTTTTAAATGCTGAAAAGTTTCGTAATACTAAAGGCTTCTGGGGAAATAGAAGAGGGTTCTGTGTTTGACCTGTCTTTGAGGTGAGCAATCTCTCTGCCTTGTGTTGATGACCAAATTCATTAGGATGTGTAGAATTTTAGAATGTAAAATTTCACCAAGGCTTGGTGAAAATTCATCAGCTGTATAAGGAATGCAGTGTGCACTCTCACCATTAAAAATTTGTTCTCAAGCCCAGGAGAGACAGGAAAGGCAGAGGGAACTCAGCCATTACGTTAAATAGCAGCCAGCTTGCTGAGCATGAGGTTTTAATGCCCCTGTCTATGGCACTTTACTCCTGGCTGGTATTTTCTAAGGGAAGATTTTACTGCTGGGAAAGAGAGGTAGAGATGAAGGTCAGAAATGCACTGCTCATAGATTTACTGCTTGTTGGTCAATTTTTGTAGCTCACATTTGCTTTGTGACTGTAGCACCTCATCTCTCTTCTGTTGCTGTATATAGGACAGAGACAACTGCAACTGCCCTGGAAAGCGTCTTCTGAGAAAGCAGTCCCAGGCAGCACAGTCAGTCACTGTGTCCATAGTCACACACACACACCACAGCAAGGTCGGCAAAGAAAGGCAGGAAGGGTCTCTGTACAGTGTTCCAGCGAGGTTTATTTGCAGACTCACACTGAAGGAGTCCAGGGTCAGAAGCAACTCATGCTGAAGGGATCCAGTGACCAATGACCAGATACAATGTAGGGTCTCAGGTTAAGTAGGGTCAGGGGCCCATGGTCAGGGGGCACGGGGGAGGTACAAGGGCAGGCCAAAAGGCAGTGACCTATAGAAACTGGGACAACTTACCTAGCACTGCAGGGCACTATGGGAGAAGCCACTTGTGTCACCCTAAGCTACAGGGAATTTACAAAGCCTGTGGCAGGTTCTTCCAAGGCAAAGGCTCTATAGCTGTCACACTCTTCCATATGTATTTGCGTAGAACTGAAAAATGTTACAGCGTTGGTTACATAACGTGTAAATCTAAATTACAGGCCTCACTGCAGTCTGGTTGTAGCCTTGACCTTGTATTTCTCTTTCAAGTCCTGCATATGCATGTTATGTTGTCCAGTGCTTCTCTTCCATTAAAGAGAAATGGGCATCTTCCATATGATGCAGTAATTGCAGCTCACAGGTAGACATATTTTCAACCTGCTAGAGTATCTTGATTTGTGTCTGGCAAGGAGCTTCAGGCAGCTCTGCATTTATATTTGGAAGGAAAAGCAAATGACAGCTCCTAAAAATTCCGGTCATTTGGTTCTGAAATTAAAATACGTATTTGAAATGTTTCTAGGCTAGCACGTGAAAGGTTGTGTTCTTTTTGGGCCTTCTGATCTGCACCATGCACTTGCCTCCCACACAGCAATATGAGAAGGTCACTGCTGCCTGCTGGGGTGGAAGCAGGTGTTCGTGTCAGTGGCAAAGGTCTGCTGAACAGTAGCCTGCTTAGGGGTTGGAGTGATGCAAGTGGGCTGCCCAGATTGTAGCCTGGGAAAAGCATTCCCTGAAGGCTGCCTAGGATCTTGTCCTTACAAGAATCCTCAGATTTGGGGTTTAATTGTTTATGGCTTGCTGGCCGAAAGTGTGCTAGAATGTGCTAGTCCTTGGGACAGTAGCTTTTGAAAAAGTTCCTTAGAGCAAAGCTAAGTCCCCAACTGTAAGAAGCAGCATTTATGTTATTAGAGGATTTGATCTTTTAGAGGGTTTTTGTTTGTAAATTTTGCTGTCTGTTTTGACCTATATTCCAGTGAAATAAAGAGGTTTCTTCCTTTCTGTTTTACTGTGAATGTGCATTGCAATGTATAATTTTCAAACCAAAGTAGTTCACAGGAGGTACTGTTTTAGTTGGGGACAGGTAAGCAATCGATATGAACCTTCTGGGTTCCTTTCAAGGGAGTCTGTTCATCTGGCACAAAACTTAAGAGGCCCTGAAAATTCAAATGCACAATTTCCAAGGTCATCTTGAATACTGGGAATGCTGATAATTATGTCCACAGGAATTGGTTTTCAGTGCTAAGTGAACTGTTTCTGCTGGCAAGCTGCTTGGAAGATGATCAGTGACTTACAAATACCAGAAACACTCCAGTTCACGGCAGCCTCAGGAGCTGACTTGTTCTGCAGGCTGGAGTATTGGTGCATTCTCTTTTGCCACACAAATAGGAATGGCCTTCTTTCCTAAATTACTTTTCTTTTAAACCCAAATTTGAGGTGTTCCAAGTATGCACTTGCTTGGGGCATAACATCTTCAGAGCTGGCAAAAGAACCCTTTTTGCAGGTGGAAGGGAAGATACGTGCTTAAGTTAGCACTTTTTGTCTTCAAGGACCTCTAGATTGTAGATTTCAAAGTAATGTGGAAGTTAGAATTTCTAAAATAATGTTTTCCCCTGGTTCTGATAACTCTACCACCTGTTTTTGCACAGTTAAAAAGAGGGCTATATTCCAATATTACCTTTTTCCTCTAGTCTGACTAGTTTTCTTGTGTAGAACAACTACAGGTATCTTATGACAAATCAAGGCCATGTATAAAACCAAGGCTCTGCAGAGCCCTTTCCTGCCTTGAAGGTCCCAGAAAAAGGCCCTGTACTTGAACTGAGCTTGTACTGGACCTGAGCATCCTCTCTGCAACTCCAGAAAACCTGACATCACACAGACATTCATGCAGGGAGGATATGTGAGCAGCTCTTTGGGTGTTTCCTTTTGAAGGGAGGTACTGTAAACTTAAAGGTTTGGAAAACTCCCTCTTTTTGTTTTGGTTTTTTTGAGTTTTTTTAACTTAATAATGAAAGGTCTGCTGTTGTACAGTGACATACCAGGGAAATGGGGCCTGGACTTCACAGTTATTGCTGTGTGTGATGGGGATTCAACCCACCACACTTTATAAGATCATGCTTGGGATAGCTGAAAGACCATGCTCTTTCTAAGGAATTAATTGCCAAATAGTGACTCTGACAAAGGTTACTGATTGCCCTGTGGTAGGATAGGTATTACTTTTTCTTCTGTATTCTAGTTGGAAGACATTGAAAGCTATTGAGTTACCCTGGATCTACATGTGGGTAGTGAGCTAGTTAATGTCAGTTTTGTTGTTGGTTTTGGCAGCATTTGCTTATAGGCTTACAAAGATTTTTTTTTAAATTTACAGGATAATATTGTGATTTTCTGGGAGCATAAGGTGAGTCATGATGCTTACAGGCATGAAATGCTACTTCAATTATTCAAGCTTCAGCCCTAGTTTTTAGTCATAAATTCTAGTCTTATGTTGCCAAGAAAAATAAGAGGACAAAATCCATTAGAAGCAGTAGGTGAAGTGTTTTAATGGTAGCACTTTCACGCTGTAAACCTTCCCCTTTCCTCCCCATCACATTTCTAACCATCAGGCTTTAATCTGCCTATGTCTACACAAAGAACCTCAGCTTCTTCAGTTTTTCTTTAACTTGTAGGCACATATGCTTGCCATTTTTTAATTTCTGGTTTTGGTGAGATAAACAGTTAATCCTTCTGAAGTGATTAAAAGCTCTAATTTTCAATCCTTCTGTTACTAGAATCACTATTTAAATTTACTTTACTCTTCCACTCCTTTTTATGAAGAGTCATGGTCAGAACTGGATATGATGTTCCCATTGCTGTTGGTGCACCTCCCATGTTTTATTCAGCCAATCCCTTCAATCATAGTGTCTTACCCAACATCTTCATCATCCTCGGCATTTTTTAAAAAGTCTATTTCATCACAGGACAGAGTGCTACATTCTTAAAAGTACTTTTTTAATGATAGCTGGACTTTGGCTGCAATGACACTTTCTGTCTGCTTCCATGCAGACTGTTTTCAAGGAGGTTTCTTTATCTTTTTTGCTGACTCACATGAGCTAGGATCTTCTTAGGAGCCTGAGAATTTTTTTGTAACTTCGAATAACATTAAATAGTTCAGGCCTGGGAATATATTCTTGGGCAAAACAAATAAAATATGCACCATCATTAATAATTTTTCAGTTACAATCATATTACTGGGTCTACCAGTTAGCCAGCTTTAATCTCTCTAATGTGTCATGTTGTTTCAGAATTGGTTTAGTTCCCTAATCAACATGTCATGGAGTAGTCAACTCCAATATATTACAGACCATTTAGTAATTTGCATCAACATTATCACTTTAAAAAATTATTTCACTTGTTTTCCCCAGGATTGATGGCACAGAAAGGAGGCTTATGATTTGTGTAGTGGTACTTTGGAAAATATTGGTGGGGAGCTGGCATTTTTCCAATCCTCTGCAGTTTCCCAGTTTTTCAGAGCCTTATTAAAAATTGATATTGATGGACAAGCTTTTCAGCTTTCCCAGTGTGGAACGGTCCCTCGAGAACAGGTTGCATAGTCAACATCTGTGAAAGGGGAGACCTCTGCTCTGCAGTTTAGGAGAGTTAAATTACTCATCCCTGCCCCCAAGTTAGGAAACAGAGTCAGAGGCTGATGCAAAGGTAGGTGACTTCCATGAAATCTTGTTGCCAGTGAGCACTAAGCCCTCTGGTGTGACCAGAAACAGACAGGCACCCTGGGTAGCTCTATTCTAAACAGAAGGACACAAAAAGATCTGAAAGTGCAAACTAAAGCTTATTGTTTGCAGGACTGGCCCAAGAGTGTGATGCCCAGCCCTTAACAGCGGCTTGAAGGGAAAGGATGTCAAATTCATGTTCTGCATCTTCCTGGTGCAGCTGCAGCCTGTTCCTGCCCTGATCTCCAGGCTCGGCTTGCAGCCTTGGTTCCTGCACATCCGCTGTGCCTTCAGCACTGTGCTCACTGAGATGGAAAGTGCTCAAGTGGTGGCCCTGTCACGTAGCATGCTCTGAGTTATGTAATCAAGTGCTTCACAGGGGTTTAAAACTACCAGTGCAGAGAAGAGGAAGCACTAAATGAAATGCCTGTGGAGGACAACAATGAATTAGGTAATCTATTAAATTTTTCATCTCTTGAGTCTGTTCAAGCCCAGCAGCATCAGAAGTCTGAGAATTCAGAATCTTAAAACGAGAAAGTAATGGATGAAGAGCCCATTATGAAACAGATACACAAGGAACTGTATTGCCTTCCCCCTTATTTTTTCCTTTCTGAATGCAGCAGAAGGACTTTTGTTGGCCAAATTGATTGCGTCCACCTCAGGTTTGTCAACCTCCTTGCATATTAAGCTGAACATTAACCATTTGTCAAAAGGAAACTATTTCATACCAGGGTGGATAATGCAGCATGAATGAAAGGTATTTGATAAAGTCTTATGTAACTCAGAAAGAAGCAAAGTGATTTTATTTAATATAGGATTAAATCAGACTGCAAGAAAAGTTTTGTCTTAACTCTTCTCTCCCCTTCCACATTGTATCAGTGGTAAAAACAAAATTTAAATGACTGTACATGGGCGTAGCTCCCTACCTATCACTGCAAGTTAGCTGACTCATAGCAGCAGAATGTAAAATCCTTGTACTTTATAGTAGGTTTGCTAGTTTTCAGTGATTTCCCCTTGGTTTCAGTGGTTTGAGTTGTTTTTCAGGACACAATTCCACTATTTGATAGCCTAATACATACTGATGAGAGGGTGATAATAATATTCTACTACCTGCCTTCTCTTCCTTCACTTTTTATCATATTGTCCCTTTGTTCAAACTTTTTATCAGAATTTGAACAGGGAAGAGGAGAAATTGTCCCACTCTCAGCCTATTATCATCGAGATGCAGAACAGGGAGAAAAAAGGTTTGTTTCTGGCTTATGATTAAAAATAAACTAAATGTGTGGTAATTTCTGTCACCTTCATTTAACAGTGTGCCTCTATTTGTGTTTCTGCCTATCTGTCACTAGGATGCTTGGTGCAATTTGGGTTGATGCAGACTAGGAGGAGTAAATCTGAGCCAGTGGGATGAGCAGCGCAAGGCTGAGGAAAGATGCATGAAAACAGACCACAGATGGGCGAGATAAACAGGATCCCTGGGCTGTGACTGAGGAGGCAGGTCTCTTTAATGGCTCTTAGCAACGCCCCTGCTCTGACCCTCCTCATACGTGAGGAAAATCAAATCAATACACTGTTCTTCAAATCACTATGCTGCAGCAGCAGCAGGGCGTTGTGGCAGCCTTCATCTCTTAAATTCATCTTCGCTTTTCAGTGTGCTGATCTCTGGATATCCATTCCCGCATCTCTGCTGAGGAAGACTCTGACTGCATCTTTAATCGGATTGCTTGAGCTCCCATGCACAACCTTCTTCTTATTAGCAAGTATTAGGTAGGCAATTTTAAAGTGCTTTTGGATTTTCAGGCAGCTGTAACGTTGATCTGACAACCCTATTGTATTTTATGTAATCATAGCAGAAACCTCTCTTTAAAACCTACTGTGTTTCAAATCTTGTTTTTCTTCTGTTTTTGTGGTTGGGCAGGGGAGACTGCTGTATTTTCCTTCCTTTTAAAAAAGATGTTGTAGCTGATTTGTGCATTTGGAAAAGGATATTCCCTCATTGATCCCTCCCCTGTTCTGTGGAGCTATAAACTGGTGCCGAACAGCTACTTTCAGTGTCGATGAACATCTGTTCAACTATCTAACACTTAAGGCAGGCTGCTCACTCTTTTATCCTTTAATTTTCCTGTGCATACTTCAAAGGTGTAGACTAGGATTCTGCCCACTAAGTAAGTTCCCCCTTTTTTCCAGAGATGGCTAACAGAGGACCAAGCTATGGCTTAAGCCGAGAAGTTCAGGAAAAGATTGAACAGAAATACGACCCGGAATTAGAGTCTAGGCTGGTGAACTGGATTATTGTACAGTGTGGAGAACAGATAGAGCACCCTCCTCCTGGAAGGCAACATTTTCAGACCTGGTTGATGGATGGAACAGTAAGTGTTTTGTCCAGTTGCACACTTCCATGGTTTTATATACACAGTGCCCCTGTGTTCTGTCTTCATTTAGATAAACTGGTCAGAGGTCATGGTCAGTGCAGAAATATATATCTGATTTATTTCCTTTTGAACAAGAGTCCTAATCTCAGAAGATAAATTATCCTACTAGTGCACTGAGATCAGTACAATATTTATGATTCTTATGAGTCATACATGTTTTATATATAAGTATGACTCATTCCTTCAGCATTTTTTCTCATGCAGTTAAATGAGATCTTTTTTACAACGAGATGTATAATTTTATCTTAAAGAAATAATCAGTGTTGACAATGAAAGGCAAAGAGATAAAGCAAATTTGAAAGACAGGATTTTGTCATAACTGTCTTCTTGGGAATAATTCTGTTGCTAAAGCATTGTATTCCATTGGTTTATTGAACAACAGGCAGATGCTGCTGTTTGCAGCGGCTGTAAGACTATGCTAATCGTTGAATCTCTGCCAAAGTGACTTTAACAACATTTCAATTGACATTGCTTATTTTTTGGCTTGGGCATGAGGCTTCTTCTCTGTCAGTTGTTATATAACCTCTACCAGTGATTGCTTTGTTGTTTCTAGCAGATTAGGATTTATATGGTTAGACTTTTGCCTCAGTTAATGAGAGTTTTAATGCTTTTCTAATATACTTTGATTATTATCAATTCACTTTTTTGTTTTTAACTGAAGAAATTATGTCCCTGACAGAAACTGGCCAGGTCAAAAGCATCATGCAGCATCATTTAATGTGCAGAAATTGCCTTCTCGTTTGGTGCCTGCTTTCTGATTTTGTTTCTGTCTTTATCTCTCAGCTGTTATGCAAGTTAATAAACAGTTTGCATCCAAAGGGAAATGAGCCTATTGCAAAGATTTCTGAATCAAAAATGGCTTTCAAGCAGATGGAACAAATATCTCAGTTCTTAAAAGCTGCTGAAATCTATGGAGTAAGAACAACAGATATTTTCCAGACAGTGGATTTATGGGAAGGTAAAAATAATAAACTGAAAGTCAGTTTACAGTCTTCATTTTACTTTGCTTTGATGTGCATTCTGTCTAGGCATATTCTGTAATGTAATTATCTTTTGTTTCTGTTTGTCTTACCTCATTACCATGTTCTTCCAGTGCTGCATTATTTCCTCTGAGGGATTTATATTACCCTGGGGGCATAACAGAACCTTTCCAAGCTCATGTGTTATACAAAACCCCATCATTCTGAGAGAAATTCACAGACTTAATAAAACAACTGTTCTCTCTACTAATTGTTTCAAAGTAAATAGCTCCTAATAAGGACATGGAAAACCACGATTTTCTGATGACAAATTTTTTTTGCAATTTTCAAATTATAAGCAAAACTTAAATTGGAGCTAAGAAATGCATTCCCAGGAGTATATATGCCTCTGTGAAACTTATGAGCATTCATTTATGACTGGTGAGAAACTAAACTAACTGCTTAATGCCATGTTAGCTGAGCTTCTCTCTCTAAGGAGACAGTCTTTTAAGAGAGGTCACTATGGCAACAGCAAAAAAACTCAGGATGTTCCTGTGGTTTTACAGTGAGACAGGTGAAGTCTGTCTGCATCCCATGCTCGAAATGGAAACTGCTTGTTCTAGCTGCTGAAGAGCTGAGTCATTTGTGCTTTCATGGGGCTGGTTTTGCCCATTTCTGTGGCAGTATGTCCCATCCTGGTGCTCTATACACGCTGTATATCCTGCATCTCCCTGGACAAGGTGATGCAATGTTTTGGCTGAGCACTCAGAGCAAAGACAGCTGCAGAGTAGTGAAAGGCATATATGAAAGGGTTGAAAATCTTCCATGAGAATCAAACTGTGGAAAGAGGAAAACAATCCACTGAGAAAGCTGGCCAGCATAGTTTGTGTAGGAGTACACATCGAGAGAAAAAAGTGGGGTGTGTTTTCACAGGCAGTCGGGATATACATGGAAGAGATCACTCCTCTGAAGGACAGCTGGAGAAATGAAAAACTAGGGAGCTCTTCATGAATGTGTTAGAGGGAAAGGACATACTGACAGCTGGAGTTACTGAGTAAATTTCTCAGAGAGCCAGATTTGCTTGACAAACCCATACCTTTGGCACAAGGGCAGGATTGTTTCTTCCAGTTCAGTCTTCAGCGTTTCATGTCTTAAATGAAGAGATTTTCACCTCCCTGAAGTAGCAGCTTCCCACTCCTCAGCCTAGCAGGCTGTTGAGAGAGAAGCTCCATCGATCTTGTAAGGGATGATAATCGCTCATTTCAGACATTGTTCTTTGCAGTCTTTTGCAACTCACAATGTCTTCCTGCTATGCATGTGAAAATATGGTACATTGATCCTTACAAGGAAAAGGACTTTGCTTTGCAGATAAAATGCTCTTAATGCCAGTGGCCATCTCCTTATTTCCTGTCACTCATCACCTTTTCTCAACAGAGGTGAAAAGATAGCAACTTCTAGAGGACAGAAAGTCAAAACACAACTTGCAGCCCAGGAGGAAGATATACAAGGCTTTTCTTCACTGTTATTTTAAGACTTCCCAAAGCTAATTTGTGACTCCTCACTTTCCCACTCCCTTTTCATCCTTCCTGTTGCTCATTTCAGTGCTAGGATGAGACAGTATGTCTCCCCAACAGTGGGAGCCCTTTGTGTCTCACCATAACTCTGACCTCTGGCCTCTGTGCTGCTTCAGGGCTGAATTGTCTCAAAAGGGATGCATTAGCTGGGCAGAAGGGACAGTCTTTTTCACTGTTTCATAATTGCAGCACTCCTACACTTCACACCATAATCTCTTTAGAGAGAGATGTCAATGTATGTTTATAAGGAAAGAAAAGCATGTGACTGAGAAACAGCTTTCCCCTACCACTAATTGTTTTCTGTGATCTTTTGCTTTGAAATTCTTAGCAATGATTAATGAAAATATTTTAGGAAATGATCTGCTGTTGACTGCTTCAAACTCACTCAGTCCATCTGTTGCCTTTTTCTTCATCTCTCTGGCTTCTTGATCCAGGGGACGTATCACCTCTCTCTTGGCCCTTTCTTACATAAATGAGCTGTGCGGAGCAGCTTTCCCTGGTCCATACCCAAGGCATGTTCACTGCCTTTTACAGATCCCTCCTTGATATATTTCCAGGCAGGCAAGAGACAGCTGCACCACTGAGTATTTGTTTAACATTTACAAAAAAGCATTTAAGGAGTACTCTGCTGAACAGTTTTCCATCTTTGTGTTTGAACCTTCTCCTTTCTGGACCTGGAGAGGAGGCCCTTCCAGACAGATTTCCCCGAAGGAGAAAGGCTTAGCACAAGAAGTGAGCAGAGACCCCTTCCTCCTTGTTTGAAGAACAGTGCCAAGTTCCTCTAAAAAGGCTGTGCTATTCAAAGAACACTGCAGAGGACACTGAGATGCAGGAGTGTCATCAGTGTGGGTCCCTGCAGAGAGGCTGAAGCTGTGGGCTGGGTGCGCGGCCCACATGGCTGTCAGTAAACAAGTACTGGAGCTGAGGGAAGGCACTGACTACAATTTGCTGCAATACCAGAGTCAAACCTGGCTTCAGGGAAGATGTAAGATCCCTTCTGTCAGGTGACTGCACTGGAAATGTAAAATTTTTTCCCTGTTTTTGTTTGTTTGTTTGTTTTATGTTGACCATTGAGCCCTTTGTATTCTTCACTGGAAGAGGTCAAGTGACACGAGACCACTTGGATTTAGGTCTTCCCTCACCCACAGCACTCTTCGTATTCAGCAAGGAGTCTCTGCAGAGCAGAGTCGTGGCTTTGTTTTGTCACGTGTCATTCAGCTCCCACTCACTCAGTTTTCCCCCTGCAGCATCTCCCACTCGTCACTGACAAATAAAGCAGAGCTGAGCACAGAGCGTGGGGGGGGGGGGGGGG
>VYXF01003486.1:938083-960512 GCA_013397295.1 Polioptila caerulea
GGGGGGGCTGCCAGATGGCTCTGCAAGGCTGATCATCATATTTCACTGCCTGTCTTTTGTTCCTTTTGCTTTTTTTCTTCGTTTGCCGTCATTATTCAGCTGATTCACTTTTAAATCCTTCTCTGCATCTCTTTTCATCCCAGGCAGTCACTGCACTCCTGTTATATGGGAGGCATCCCAAGGACGTTGTATGTGGCATCTGTTACAGCATATGGTGCATCTGCTGCTCCGGGGAGCTCTGAGGGTTCCTGCCTCATGCTCCCCCTGTGCGCGGGGGGGACGTCGGCTCTGCAGCCGTCCTCCCAAGCAAGGACCCCCTCTGATGCAGTTTGCCTTAAATACAGTAAAATACATCAGCTCTAGAGGGCTGAACATTTATTTTCTGAGCAAACGATCCCCTGCAGATAGGATTTTTATAAACTTTAGTGGTCTGTATGCCAGCCATAGCTGGAAGCTGATAGATGTTTTCAGCTTTAGTGTGCTGTCCTCACTTCGGCCACTATGTTACAGAGCCCTGGACTGCATCTGCCTGTAATCAGGGTGATGTACTACATAAACACAGAGTGTGCACTGCTCCCTTCCCTCTGCACTCCCGCTTGTCTATGTCCATTAATACTAGTCCACTGGAGGTACTTCTGAATTCTGTTATCATTGTGTCTCTGGTGTCTCCTTTTTTCTGAATCGCTTATTTTCACATGTGAAGAACTAGAATCAGATCTGTTAACTAGCTACATTGCTTTAGGAAAGAGGAAGAACTGGAATGAAAGAGGGGAAGGAAGTCATATAAATGCTTATGGAAGGATTTAATAAGAGAGAAGCAAAAGGCAGATTTCCAATAAATTACCACCTCACACAATTGGAAATACCTGCTGCAATTTATTTTTGCTAGAAAATGTGCCAAAAGGTCTGGATTGGGTAATGAGTTATGTAACTTTTATTTGGCTAAATGAAGGAGGAATGAAGTAAGGTAGCATAGGGAGAACATGGAAAAATAGTGGACCAAATTGGAGAGAAATTAAAGGTGTGAAACAGAATAGCATTGTAGTAAATAGGAAGGTTTAGGCAGGTGCTTTGATGGTCAGTTTGGGAAGGACTGAAGGAATTTATCTGTGCAGGAGCTCCCAGAACTGCTTTGAGTTCTGTTAGCACAGGGATCAAACTTACTCTGAGTAGTCTGAGACACAGCACTATTATTTAACACACTATTCTCCT
Source organism: Polioptila caerulea (assembly GCA_013397295.1). Lineage (NCBI taxonomy): Eukaryota > Metazoa > Chordata > Aves > Passeriformes > Certhiidae > Polioptila > Polioptila caerulea. Next base: position 939,296 of record VYXF01003486.1, read on the forward strand.
TCAGCCACATTTTACTGGGTATATTACCATTATTTGTATACCAAAGTAATCTCCCGTTAGGAGAAAATTTTGTTAAAGGGATTCTATAGACTAAAAATGGTATGGAGGAAGGCACTAAAATAATCAAAGGCCTGGAAACCTAGAAATGTCTGAAAAATTAAGTTTTGCTTTAACTCTGTCCCTCTGTTGACTTTTAATAAGCTCTTGCATGTCACTACTTTCATTCCAGCAATGGTAAAATAGCATTTATAATTCTATTAATGCACATCTTCAGGTACTTGGGGGAGTTAGTTAATACATTCATTAAAACTGTTTTTCAGTGTGTCAAGCTATTTGTTGTGCAAGGATTTCCTATATTAATTGCACTGTCTGGCTTTCTAGGGAAGGACATGGCAGCAGTGCAGAGAACTTTAATGGCTTTGGGCAGTTTGGCGGTCACCAAGGATGACGGCTGCTACAAAGGAGATCCATCCTGGTTCCACAGGTAAAGTCCAGAGCTCAGCTGCTCAGAGCTGTCTTCCCTGGGAAGATGGTAATATCATCTGCCTTTAGGCTTTAAGGAAATTTATTGGGAAAGGAAAGGAAGAATATCTCCCAGATTTCCTTGTAATAGAGAAGTTTTTCTCCCTGGAGGCTAGAGGAGGGAAGCAGGAAAAGTGTACATTTGTCATCAGGTTTGCTCTCTCACATCAGATTGCAGACAGAAAGGCTAATGAAGACAAGACTGTTAAGGATGTTTGTGAACCCCCAAGTAGTGACCCCTTCACTGAGCAAAGAGAAGGCATTAAGTCTCTTTACTTTTTTCATCAAACCAAAAATTATTTCACTTCCTAAGCTTCTTTTTTCTTGGAGAGCACTGCTTATCTGTGAGGAATTCTCTGTCTTGGCAAAGCTGTTTATTTGTTCTGAAATTACATTTGCTTTGGCTAGGGAGGCTGTAAAGCAGGGACAGGAAGAAAAGGAAATCCTCCTGCAGTTACTCTCCTTCTCCACAGGCATATTATTGACATGAGTTTCTGCCATCCAAGGGTATCACTTACACAGAAATGTCATAGGCAGGTTAGCAAAAAGAATGCTGACTGCTTGTCTTTGCTTGAATTTTCTGATGCCTAGATGAAGCTCAGCAAAAATAAAGCAAACTTCACTCAGTTTGTTTCAAACCCTGAGCTGATAAACTGAATCTGAGATTTGAATTTTAGGTGAATAAATGCAAACTCATGCATTGTTTTTATGAAATCATGTTACATTAACGTAATACTGCACAAATAGATTTATATTTATGGGATATAATTAGGTTTAAAATTTATTTCAAATCCAGTTACACTCTTTAATATAAACCAGACATGAAATCACTATGATCCAGACAGACTTACTTGTTTTATGTAACTAAGTCCCACATGGAAAAATTAATTTTCATCTGGACTCTTAATTGTGGGTGGAAACAGTTTTTGTTGGCATGGATGAAAATGTGATCACCTCCCTTCTCTTCTAGCTGTCTGTCCAGCCCATACTGCTTGGATAGCCAGCCCATATCTAGTGCAGTCCCAGTGAAACCATGTTATAGCCACTGCCTTAGGGAAAGCTGGTGTTATGGCATGTTGCCAGTCAGGAGCTGTTCTCTGAGTAGCTCCCCTATCCCTTCGGGCAGACCAACCCCCCTCACTGCCACCCAGTGTTACTCATAATTCAGGGCTTTTAGGCTAATTCTTAATCTCCTCAAGTTACATTGAGAGACCAATATAAAGCAGCATAAGAGTATCTGTGCAGGGATCTACAGTGATTAGGATAATGTCACACTTGAGCTAAGCCATTTAACTTTCCACTGCCAGTGTCTCACATACCAAGTGCCATCAGAGTCATGCCCCCTTCCCTCCATGCCCTAGCAAGGTTTGTGGATCCGTAGCTGTTTGTTATCCTGTGGCTTGCCAAACACAAGCACTGGTGTAAAGTTGGCACAAAAATTTGACAGATCTTGTGGGCTTAGTTTTAGGTAAGAGTGATGCCAGACAGGCCAAACAGAACTTGACATAGTGTGAGACATGGCAGGTGAGTAGACTTGCCTTCACCTCTTTTATTAGTCTCAGTTAAGGCCATTTCCACACACCAAAAAACAAAACTTATACATGTCATCTGTAAGACCATCATATACTAAATATGGGGCTTATGATGATAAAAATTACACTATATTATCTAAACTATATATGTAAACAACTTTTTTTAGCATATCCAGGCTATCCTTTAGTCTCTTGTTTTATTTATTCTTTGCAGTTCTTATTTTTTCCCTGTTTAATTACTTTTTGACTTTCTGTGGAAGTACTCATCAACACAGCAAAAAATTCTGGGAGGAAAAAGAAAAGAACAGTAGAATGGTTTCATGTTTTTTTAATTAAAATAGAGGCAGACACAGTGAACCTGAGATTCAATTAGGTAATGGGAGTTGTTCTAAAAACATCCGCTCATGGAGATCCTGTCAGTAGTTTGCTGCCTGTGTAAGTATTCTGGAAAAGAAATTAAGGAGCGGTGAGAGGGGCCTGCTTTCAGGGGCACTGCGGTTCTCTGTGCCTCCCTCAAAAGAGTCAGCTTTCTGTGAGCCTGTGGTGGGCCTCTATAAGCCCTCTTACTAGTCTATATTTCACCACTTGAGGACTCATTCTGAAAAATGAGGACTGGGCAGTCCTGGTGTCCTGTGGATCCTTCTCCCCCTTCTGCTTTGCTGGGCTTTCACATGGACATGAGTTCATCTCCTGCAATGTCCTGGACACCCTGAGCCTAGCAGAGAGTTTAAGTGCTTTTTCAGACTTGAGCCAGGGTTCTCAGCACAGTGCAGGATCTGACTCTCACAGAGAGGATCATGTTGATGGTTTTCAATCATAACAGGTACCTAATCTAGTATTCTCATCTAGTGGAGGGTGGAGAAGAAAAGGGGAAATGTAACTTGATGCCAGATTGCAGCATCACCTGTAGCCTGATCACAGGACAAACAGACACAGCAGGGAAATAGATTCTACCCACGTGGGAGTAGGGTCTGGTGGATGGAAAGCCTTCCTCAGTCTGGGACTCTGCTGATTCATATGGCTCATTTGATAGCAACAGACTGATCCTTCTCCACCATAAATCATTTGTTTTCCCTACTTAGTAGAAATGAAAGATGAATCCAAGATGAACAGTTTCTTGTGAAGCAGCAGAGTACAAATTTCTGTCCTTCTTAGCTGCCACTTTGGCCTTCAGTGTTATTTTCAGGGAGAAAAAGGCTCACTTTATGCTCCAACAAAGGTTCATTGATCCAAAGGCCTTTTGAGACTAGGGACACTGAACAAAAGTGGTCAGTGTGTTTTGACAGAAGATAAAGGACTGTCATACAGTTAAGACACAGGTGCAAAGAGCAAAGTCTATTGCTTAGGAGGTGAGAGATCTAGAAATGGCAACAAAGCAAATATTCTGTCCTGCAGACAACCAATGTCTCCTCTGCAAAAATGAGCAAGTCCCTTCTTTCATCTATTGCTGCGCTGGGTGCACTCAGCTTTTATTTACTCCACTGAGTTAAATTATACCAGTTTTTACTGTTGCTCTAGATGGGTATCAACTTGTAGTACAGCACAGGTAAGTGTCTCATGGATCAGATCCCGTGGACTACAGCTGTTAAGAGCTATAGGGCTCAACATAAATTAACCCTATTGTGTGTTTTATATACAACTCTGCATAAATTTTATATACAACGCTGCATTCACCAGTCACAGCTTCTGGGGAAGTCCCTAGGAGTTCCGGAATAACAGGGACAACAAAAGTCTAAAATGTTGTAGGTTTGACTAGAGCATTACCTTCTATCTACAGGAAAGCAATTAGCCCAACCAGTATTGTCCAGCACACGGGATCGTGCAAATGACTGACTGCATTACAAGGGATATGAGCCAATTTCAGATATTGATTTTCATGACCATAATCCCTGTGTGATTTCATGATCATACATGGAATGATCGTATGTATGTATGTATGTATGTTGTCTTTTCTGTGTGTTTATCTGGACAGGAAAGCACAGCAGAATCGACGAGGATTTTCAGAAGAGCAGCTTCGGCAGGGACAGAACGTAATAGGCCTTCAGATGGGCAGCAACAAAGGAGCATCACAGTCGGGTATGACAGGCTACGGGATGCCAAGGCAGATTATCTAAAAGCATCTCTGTCTGTGGAGAAAACACTCTTTCTGCAGCATGGTCTGTTAAGGAAAAAAAAAAAAAGAAAAAGAAAAAAATGCTTATTAGTTCCCTTTCTGCCTGGTTTTTAATAGTTAGTGCTCTCTAAGGTTTGGGTATTTTTGGTTTGGTTTGTTTTCTTTGCAGCTGCAAGAGTTCGCCTAGGAACTTGGGTTTTTGTGGTGGTGTGTGTCAGTTCACAGCACGTGCGCACTGCTGCCTCCTACTTTTCACTTCTGAACTATGCAAAGACAATTATTCTGTATTAATTTATTTGCAAAGTGTTATCTTCCATATTTGTCTCACACTGCACTTGTATTTCAACCAGTAACCTCGTTCTTCAATTCAGTGATGATATTGTTTGACTGAAGAATAAAGACAAATTAACGACACCTCAAAGACTCGTTATTTAAAGGAGGTAAAAGCCAAAACCAATGACCACATGGTACAGTGCAGATGAGTTAAATATTTTCAATGGTCAGTCTCTCTTATCTCTAACCCAGAGCCCTCTCTGAAGGACTCCCTGCCATAGTGTTTTCCGTCTGTGTTACATGTTCAATTTCGTGTTTGTCTAAAGGCACACCCAAAGTATTTTCCTAAAAAGAAGAAAAGATTTATTATCCACTGAGACTGATTCACATAGTCCCAGCCAATTTAGCTCAGATTTTTCTTTACCTAGTGTGCTGGGTCATCTGCAGCCCACAAACTCGTGGATCGAGCTAAAATCAGTTTCATAGGGAAAGCAAAAGTTGTGTGTGAAAACAAAGCAAAATAAGGATTAATTCACTATTTCCCATCTGCAGGTAGACATTTAGCCTGGAAAGCATGGCCTCATCATGCACGATGGTTACTTGTCACCACAGTTATTCCCTTCCTCCTCTTTCCTGAGCCTTTGCTGCTGACCATGACACAATACGTATGGGATATCCTTTGGCCAGGTGAGGTCAGCTGTCCCAGCTGTGCATCTCCCAGCTTCTTGCCCACTCCTAGCTGTGGGGACAGAATAAGAAGACCTTGGCAGCGTAGGCAGTTTAGCAGTAGCCACTAGTGGTGAGTTATCAACTTCTTTAGTCCTCAGTCCAAAGCATAGCACCCCCCAGACTCAGTACACCCAGCAGCAGGTGAGTCTCCAAACTTAAGGAATTCTCCACTGTGAATGAACAGTCTGTCAGACAGAGGTGAAAACAGGCTTCATCTTGTGATAGCTGGTACCATACCAAGAAAAGCACAAAACAAGTTGTGTTTTAAATGCAAAGCAAGAAATAGAACAAAAGTACCAGAATGCTTCTGACCTGAAAAACACCTATTAAAAAAATAATCTGTTATGCTCATCTATGAAGGGCTGTAAATGTGGCTAGTGGCTCATTTGGAGACAGTTTGCTGGAGTGTCAATAGAAGTGGCTGACACAGTCACCTGGCCACCAAAGGTTACCAGAGCATTCTCTGAGTGCTTGACTTGCCAGTCAGCACAGCTGCCTTGGGGCTGTGCCCTACACACACTTGAGGGGGGCACACTGTTTTCTCTGAAGGGTTTCCTTGCTATTGACTATCTCTAGGCTTTCACTCAAAAAGCCCATTCACTTCTTCCCCACAAGCAAGAGGGAAGGGAAACATGATCATTGAACTCTGGTTTCTTTGGGATTTTTTCTTTTCAATTCATGACAGTCTTCCAAGAAGGCCTGAAAACATAATATCTAGGCAGGCAACGAATGAAGATTAATCTGTTCTGACAGTTCTCTGAGTGCCTGCATACATAGAATGGGTGATTTCTGTCTGGCTTTGAACCCAATGACACATGCTGACAGCTATGTGTTTACTAAGTAGCCCTAGGGCCAGACATACGCAGGTTCATGTGGCTTCAAAATTTTCTACTACTGAGTAAACTAAAAGGATGGTTCCTTCAGCTTGTGGGAAGCTCTATATTCCCTGTCAGGAGAAGAAAATAATGTCTCCCCACTTCAGCCAAGCACTGCAGAGAACGTAATGTGAAGGTCAGGCTATATGACATGGAGTTGAGTGGATCTTCAGTAGCTGCCACTGAAAATGTCCTGTCCCCACTTGTACCTCCTCTTACAGCTACCAGGGCATCTTGGCTCCTCCACTGTCCTACTGTCACAATGGTTTGTGTTTACTACTGTTCAGGGCTATTCTTCTGTTACTTAGGTGAATTAGCTCAGCAGAGGAGCAGATGACAACTCCAGATGGTCATCTCAGGTAGGGGAGCTCACATTTCAGCTGTGGTAGGGCAGTAGCTCAGTGCAAAGTATAGTACATAACTTCCCCCTAGATACAACATCAGTTGTAGCATGAAGAGACATGAAGAGAAGGTTTTCTCACTAAAAACAAATGAGCTGATTAAAGAAATCTGGGCTGATGGCAAGACAAATGCCTGCAACCAGAAATTGCACTTTGGTGAATGTGAACAGCAGCCACATTCTTCTAATAGAAACTAAAAAGTCATAGCCACAGCGGGTGAAATGTTTGGATGAGAGGAGCTGGAAGAATTGCCTTGCAGGTAGGTAAGAGGTCTGAGAGGTCCCAACCTGACCCTCCACCCCACACCACCCTCACAGGGGACACAGCCTGCAGGACCCATCTCAAATTTAGTGACCTTGGCCACCCCTCTCTGGCTGCAGAATTTTCATTCCATTTTCCATTCATATGTCTTCTCTGAAAACACCATTTTTAAGAGCCACATGGCAATTAAATTCCCAGGGTACATTGATTTCTCTATTTTTGATGCTAACAGTCTCATTGAAGTTATAGAAAATATTGTGTGCTTGCATATAATTAAAAAAAAAAAAAATTTGGTCTACGAAAAAATAAAAAAAAAAAAAAAAAAAAAAAAGAGAAAGAAGAAGAAAAATGAGTTAAAAAAAAAAAGAAATTTAACCAACCCTGTTAGGGGAAAACAGTTAAATGATCCGTACCATGTAGCTCCAGACACAGAACCTGGTTGGTGTGGGAACAATGGCCAAAAATACTGATTCCCCAGGATCTTATTTTTGGCAATCCATTCCCAAGATCATAACATATATTTCATTACCTTAATCCATCAAACTAATCTAGCTGTTAATATTTGGCAGTTGATGCTACAAAGTATACTTTATTCTGAGAGTTAGCTTTATCCTTTCATATCCCCATAGGATAGATATAGAAATACTAATGTTATTGTTAATTAAATGCCAATATGCTCTGGCCTACTAATATTCTTCTATTAAAATACCCTTACATCTAAGTTTAAAAACATCCTCAGCTAAGAAATTAATTAATACAGTACCATGTTAGTTGCAACCAAGTTAGCAGAAAATGTTATCACTTCTCTTATATTGGCAATAAGACATTGTAAATTTGCTTCTACTGCATCAAAAGCACATATGCAGGTCTCCCAGAAGACTAATTAATTAATGTGGCAACCTTCTGCATTATTACTAGTTAGAAGCCTTGATATAAATTAGAATAAAGACATACAGGAGCTTTGAACACTGAGAGGCAGAGTGTGTGTTTGGGAGGAGGGGTTCATGTGTTTTCTCTCCTAGCTCTCTCATGCTTAGGGGAGGATTTCCCCTGCAGATGATGAACAGCATCTCACTGAAGCCTTTGGACTCAGTTTGACAGCAAGGACTAGATTCCTCATGTGCTATAAACCTGTTTGAAGCCTGGTTATAACTTGATGGGCTATCCCAGGAATAGAATGGAATGGAATGGAATGGAATGGAATGGAAGGGAATGGAATGGAATGGAATGGAATGGAATGGAATGGAATAGAATAGAATAGAATAGAATAGAATAGAATAGAATAGAATAGAATAGAATAGAATAGAATAGAACTCTGTGATAAAGTGCTTTAAAGATCATAATATCATCCCCCTCCAACAGCTGTACTACAGAAAGCCCCATCAGAGCAGGCTGGACCAGAAACATCAGAAACACATTTATCTGCCTCTATAGAGGTTTTGAGACCGTGACCTCATTATGGACAACTTCTTTTTAACATTGAGTTGGCATCTAATGGCCTTCTGAAATGATGCTCCACAGCTATGGGAGGGAGAAAGAGGTGCATACATTAGTATGGGATCCAAGTTTATCTCCATGTATAAGAGAAGGAAGAAAATACAGTGAGCAGAAAGTCATTATTGTTCAGCTAGTTCAATTAAGCTGGAGTTTGAGGACTGTCAGGCTAACATAACAAGATGTGTTTAAAATAAAAACTAATGAGGGTGAACAGCATGAAGAGGCTTTGCTCTCCAGTAAATCAAACCGCAGCATCACTAAGATGCCTGTGCTAAACAGCATCTCCCACACTTAGCAGGGATGAGAGGAAAAGGAAGGTGCTCCTTGCTGCAATAGCCAGCAGCAGCCCTGTCCCTTTCACCCGGGAGCTGTCTGTGTGGGCTGTTCACAGGCCACAATGCATTCAGACCAAGCTGTCTTGTTTCACTGACTTCTTAGGCCAAAACAGAGCCCCCAAGGAGCAAGGATAAGGACTCGGGACATAAAAGTTTCATTTCTATGTCTGTAATTGATTTCATTTGGCTCTGGCTGCATTGTTGGGATTGGCTACCTCCATTCCTCTAATGGGAAATGCTAATAGTGATAGTTTCAAAGAGCTCAGGTATTAATAGAGCTGATATGGTAATGTCTCTTAACTAGAAATAAGCTTTAAGTATGTTGAGAAGGGAAGTGAGCACCTTTAGAGGAAAGAAATTCAGTCATTTATTCTAAGCCTGTTCTGTGATTGCCATGGTATGTCCTGAGCAAGGGAGCGAGGGGTTACCAAGGCTGCAGATAAGCCTGTATACACAGACCTTCCTACAGCTATTTTGTCTTCTATAAACTTTAAGAGAAACATAAAAGCTGATAGTTTTCATGCATGCATGAACTACCAAATGAAACAATCTGCAACACCCTAAACTTAAGGCTGTCACCAAACAGAGTAACAGACAATTTTGTCAGCATGAGTTTTGTGCACAGTATGTTCTTGACAGGAAACAAACTATTTTCCTCTTCTGTGGGGCTTGCCATCCTGCAGAAAGGGCAGGTAGGAAGACAGCACAAGCCACCAGTAAGAAAACATTCAGAGGCAGCCACTACTCCCCACCCTAACAAATCGATATATCTATTTCAACTTTGCTGAGGTTGTTCTGCCCACATGAATCTCCAAAATAAAACTACCACAGTTCTACAACTAAGGCTGAGCAGTACAAAACCACGAGATAAAAATGGCAGAAGGGGAAAAAAAATAAATTAACTGCTACCACAGGGGGAAAATCACTGCCTTGGATGGAAGGAAAATCTTCTGCTTTCACCTGCATAATTTGTACTACCACACAGGCTGTGTTGCTGTGACATTCAAGTGAAGTTATAATGGCATTCCTCAGATGTAGAAATAGATTTGTCTGTGGTACTATTAGATTTATAGGGGAAATTAGAGAGGTGACCTTTCTCCCAAATGAAATTTCTGTTAAAGGGCTCACTTTGGTAGAAATATTACTCTGTTATTGGGTAACAGTAGCTCTTATGCTCCAGTGAGTCAGTGCTCTGCAGACCATGTGGCAGCTTCAATGTTTATGTCTAGGTTCAAAAGAAGTGATGTCCAGAAACTCAGGAGAGAGTTCTACTTTCCTGAGATCTGCAGGGTCCAGCTTGCTGGCAAGGGGAGAGGCAGGGCTAGAGGGACAGAGCAGGCAGCCCCAGGCATGTGGCTTTTGGAGGCTGGAAGCAGCACATGTCTGACATGGGCTGGTGATTGCTGTTGCCTGGAATCAAAGACAAAAACTTTCCAAACAATATTAAAAATGCTAAAATAAAAAGCAGATCTCGAATGAAAACTTTCAGATGCACAAATATGGCTCCGCGCACGTGTATGATTAATTTACTACAAATTTTATAAGGTTAATTATTAGTATATCTAGCACATACATCCAATAAGAGACCAGTTGCCCCAGCAACCCACTCTTGGGGTCTGCACCTTGGAGTTGTTCCAGGAACTTCTTGCTCTTTTCCTTGTTATATCTTCTAAGCTCTAGTGCAAAACACTGTTCTTGTTAGAATTCCTTTTCTTGAAAATAAGACTAAACAGAATTTCTGGAATGTGGTAAATAAACACACACACACAATTTTTGTTTAGCCAAGCTGGTCACTGTTGATCATTGTTAATGTTTACTTGTTACCTGGTTGTTAAAAAGTTCTTGTTAATTGTTAAATGTAAAATGTTGTTTCTCCTTACCTTGTACCTGTACTCCCTTCGCATCGGGAATTGCCTCCACTGCTCCCCAGGGTGGCGCCTGGGACTGCGCACATTACCGTATGCAAATAAGGGGACACTGGGTACTACTGGGAAACAAAAACCCCTAAGAACAACGAGCCAACACATAATAGAGGACTAAAAAAAGACATACCTTGGCAGTCAAGAAGCAGAACTTCTTTTCTATTCCATGTTTACAGTCTGGATAGTGTCACCACAACTTAAAAGTAACCGGGCTAGAATGACACCCCTGGACAATGACCCAGCCTGTGGATTCTTGTGAGGCTCAAGGCCTCAGCTTTGCTGCCTGACAAAGCTGAACACCAAAGCTGAACACATCACTTCTGGGAGCAGTGGAGGTGTGTGAAATCCCTTGGACTCCCCACCCAGAGCTCACTTTTAGTAAAGGCATCAAACAGGAGTCTGCCTCCTGGCCATATGTTTAAAAAGGAGTATGTTAGAAAGGGTTAGCTTATTGTTCTAAAATGTGAGAGAAAGGGCAGGAAAAGTACTGGAAGCTATATAATTATGTATTAATGGTCTACAAAACTGCGAGTATATGAAAAATATATGAAAAGCAAAAGTCTTCAGGCATCACTGCTGGGTACTTCCAAACTGAATTTTAAGAAAGGGCATGCATTGTCATCTTGTCAGCAAAGATGTGAGGTGAATGAAAACCTTTTTGTTTGTGCAAGAATCATCTAAATGCTCTGTTTCTCTCATTTCCTGTCAAGACATAGAAAGACCAGCAAAAATGAACAGTTTCTTTTTAGGAGCAGGTTTTGCATTAGTGTCGTTATGAGTCAATGCTTCATTCTAAGTTTCTTTGTATTAGCTCCCACGCATAATGTAAATGTAAGGGTAACTCTGCTGCTTCCAGCTCCTTCCAGCACTTTGGCCAAGCACTGTTTTGATCAGGTTCTGAAATGTGCTGGAGGAAGGCTTGCATGCATGGATATGCCCCATCACCTCCAGCGCTGCTGAGCATTGGATGTAGTCTTTGTTGGTGTGGTTCTTTGTAAAAGGGGGCAAATCCTCTTCCTCAGCTTCAGGAAAAGTCACATAAATTCAGGTCTGGCTTTAAAGCGCTGGGATACCATAGCAACATTAGTTTTCCAAGAGACTAGAAGAACCTTTTGATTCAGGGAGGATAAATCAATAATTCAGGTTTGGAACGTGCAATTGGGAGATCAAGGGACTCTGTGCATGTCCCAGGATAGTTCATCTCCTGGCATTCTTGAAAAGACCTTTTCCCCAGATCTGTCACAACAGGTCTGAGAGTGGTGTTAAATCACAGCAGTATTTCTTAGATTCCCCTGCCTCAGAAGTGTATTTTGGAATATGGTTAACAGTCAGTCTCACTTAAAGTTCTCAATATCAGGGTCTTTTCCAGCCTAAATGATTGTATGATTCTGCGAAGATGAGCTACAGCTGGGTCCCCACGCAAGTAGCAGCTGAAGAAGGTTTTGCTCCAGAAAAGCAAGAACTTGAGCTGTAGCCAGGTGAATTTGGTAGTTAGAGTGCACGAAGAAACTGCAGTGAAAGGTTCAGGCCTTGCCTGAGGAGAGAGAAGGTGAGCTAAACAACATCCTGCCTCATGTACGAAAGCTGAACCAAACGTTGTGTGCGGTGGTTTTGCTCTAGGGAATGTCCCTAAAAGGGCTCAGCAGCGGCAGGGACTGTGGCAAAGCAGCTGCTAATCCTGCCTGGCTGTTCGTCACCGGAGGTGTTCTGTTGCCGGCTGTCGAGGGCGCTGCTGCCGGCCGCGGCTGGCGGCCAGCCCGCGGTGAGGGCCGGGCCCTGAGGGCCGGGCGGCCTCTGCCGCTCGCATGTGCGGGCGAGGTGGGGTGTAGGGAACAGACCTGCAGTTTCTGGGCCCTGGGAATTTTTAAAAAAATTTTTTCCCAGGATTCTATGCATTCTCTACCTTTTTTCTTGGAGATCTTCTCTTTAGGGCTTCTTAAAGAAGCAATTAAAAAAACATTTCTGCTCAGGTCCCAAAATGATACCCACTAAAACTGTGTTTTGTAAGAAATTTACTTGGCTGTTGAGGTTTTGCTTAAAAGCAAATCTCTTCTTTTTGTGCTGTGACACGTTTAATCATGTAAATCCTTCCCCCAGACCGCAGAAGTACTGCCGTAATGTGAGCTGAATTATGAGGTGCCAGGACAAAGGCTAGAACAGAGATGATTTTTTTATTTTGGTAGTGGTGGTGGTGGGGAGGGTTATGTATTAATAAGTCAAGCTTTTTCATAACCTTTCAAGAAAGAGTATGTAGAGAAGTATCATGTGAAAGTGATTGTTGTGGTATATTTCTGTGTTTTCTGGATGTGAGATACCTGTAACCCACTGAATCAAAGTAAGTAGAAAAAAGAGAGTGATGCTTTTACAGTAATTGGCTATTTTTCCTTTTTTTTCTTTCCTTTTTTTATTACTTCTGTCTTTTTTGCTTTCTTTCTTTATACTTGTATAAAGAAGGTGTAGGATGAGAATCAAAAGCAAAATTACTGTTTACGGCCTGTGCATTCTGTAAAATGAATCCATGAATGATTAAACAGTTTTTGTGCTGCTTTCTTTTTAAGTGGGAGTTGTGAAATAAAGCAAGCCATCATACTGCCATGTCAGTGAAGCAGGCTGCATGAGTGTACCTCACTCTGGCAGAATATGTTCTCTATTTAAAATGCCTGTCTCTGTGTAATATGATGAGTCCCTTAAGAACTACCTTCTGCATTTGCTCTGTGAATTGCACTCCTACTGGAGTCAAGTACATCCAGGCAAATTGGATTATTAGCTGGAGATAAATGGGCCCAGGGAGCACTTAACTGCAGAAGCAATGATGCTCTTGCCCTTCAGCTAAGTGTAAAAGCTGGCTCTTACAAAAGCAGGAGGGATAAAGGAAGGAGGTTTTAGTTCTGAACATTGTCATCTTCCTTTGGGAGGCTCTGTACTAGCTATAATGGGACGAATCATAAACCTTAACATACATCTAGAATGACTCTTTAGTTTTGAACACAATGAATTTCAGAAAGTGTTATGTTCTTTATAGTGATTTTGAAATAAAAGGGGCATTTCGGCTTTGTGTTTCGGAGAAGCTCCTTAAAATGATAGTTTAATTGTATTGTAGACATAACATGTGATCAAGGCAGCAGAGAACAATTAGCATGCTTTAAACTTCAAAATCTTACAGATATTTTTAGAGTATGGGAAGATGCAGGATGGAAACAGCTGGATTTATTTGTTTGCTGGCTGTGTCATGGTGGTGAGATGTGAGCCCTTACAGAGTGCTGTGCACTCAGCAAAGCCTGCAGGGAACTGAACTGCAGTGGTCATGGCTGGCCTAGGTGGGGCTGAGAAATAAACACCCTCTAATGGGCGGAGCAAAGAAGAGGGCTTTTTTGTTGTTGTTGGTTTTCTTATTAGTCCTGGGCACCTTGCTTAACTCTGAAACGGGGATCAGATACAGTCTGATAGCAAATAAAAACTAAATGCAAACATTTCCTACCTGCCGCTAACCTGCCTGTTTTATACGTGTGATAGATCTTTCGGAAAAAAACCCGCACAAATTAAAAAGAAAAATTAATTGGGAGAATAAATGGTTTTAAAGCTGTCTTTCCTGTGAGCAGACTTGAAATAACCAATTAAATACAGGAGACAATAACTCATAAAACACAGGATAATATGGACAGATTAAAGTAAGTTCTTAGGAACAAAAGACTACGACGGAGGAGAACCAGCTGTTCCTTTAGAAAAAAGGAGGATCTCGTCATTTGGGAGAAGAGGGAGATGAATGGCCTCTACAAATGGAAACATAAGCCAGTCATATTTAATGTCAATCAATACCACCCCTTCTGTCATCAAAAGTCACCAGGGGCCTGGAATTTTAGTTGTTCCTTTGGTCAATGTTTGTATAGGCTCAGTTAATACTTCTAATTTAAATCTATATATAGCAAGTGAAGGTGCAGGTGTTGTCACCTTGGCTGGGAATGAGGGAAGGCAGATCTTTATTCACATTAGTGGGAGGTTGTTCATAGTGGACACCAGTAATGTACATTGCTTAAAGAGACATGCATTTGCTTTTTTACTTGGCTGTCTTAAAATAAGACTGAATACACAGCAAAATGCACATGCTGTCTCCAGATCTTCCCCTCTGTGCAGGCTGAGCTGCTGCACTGGGATAAACTGTTCCTGTGTCCAGCAGGAACTATTCAAAAAACAAAGAAATAAAAGACAGTGCTCTGACTAAGGTGTTTTTATTCCAATACAGATGAGTGTCTGTCCATTAAAAGGTGACCAGGACCTCTAAAAGAACATTTTTTTTTTCTTAATTTGATTTTTAAGAACACTTTTGTGCTCCTTGGAGCGAGAAAAACTAATTCCAAAAATAGTTCTGTAAAGACCATTACTTATGAGTTGGGTGCTTGTAACTACACTTTGTCCTTTGGGATCAAGGATGTGGCTATTGCCATGTGCTCAGTGTTTTACAGAATGAATCATGTTTTCTCCCTTAGGATTCATTACAAATGCAAAGCACTTCTCAGACTTATTATTGTGTCTGAGAGTTCTTTATAATCATCATGAGGTAGGCTGCACTGAAAATGCAGGGTATTATGAAGACTCATTGAAAAATACAATATATATATATCCAATTTGAAATCATGTGCATACAGTTATGTGTCATGTTCTCACCTCCCCACGCCCACCCCTAAAGGGCAATTGGAGTTAAATATATTCTTTAACGTATTATGAGAAAGAAATTTGAGAAATTATGAGGCTGAGGCAAGCTCCAAGATTTGATGTCTTGAACAGGAGCCTAACCATGTGATGGGTTCAGTGTGTAATGAATACTCTGGAGGAGAAATATTGACAGCCCTGCATGCCACTTGCAAAACTAAGAGCTGAGACAACATGAGAGTGCACAAAATTCTGAGCTGTGTGCGGAGGAGTCCAGGCTGTCCTTATAGAAGCGTAGGCGTTTTTTGTCTTGTTTATATTGTTTTGTGGCCATGGCAGTAAAAAGGTGGCTCTGCCAACATCTCAGATGATCCTAAATTAGCTCTCTGCTCCTTTTGACTCATCAAAACACCATGAGGAATCCATCTGGCCTGTTAAACCCACTACAAGTCTGGACAGGCAAGAGGCAAGTAGGTAGCCAATACGGAAGTGAATATAGGGAGCTCCCTGTGTCTGAAGGTCAAGAGGCAGAGACATTCAGCACTACTCTGTTACACGGAGGAAGTGCAGTCTTTGCAGCTTCTGACATTACTATACACAAAGGATTTAGTGTGAGGATCTTATCCCATGCTTTCCAGACAACAAAGGATACTGGAATTTCACTGCAGTAGGCAGGTGCGGCTTATGTGACCAGGTGCCCTTAGTAGGCACTGTACTTATACCCGTGTGATCAGCTTGTGTGGTGTGATATTCACCTGATACTTAACCAAATCTCAGGTAGCTTGCCTGATTTGGCAAATTGCTGATAAGTCTAATTTCCCCAATGGTCTTGATTAGCTTTATTTTACCTTTTACAAGGCGATTGGCTCTAACATTGAGAGAGTTGAAGCTTATTGAAAGAATATGGGATAGGACCTGCTTATGGGACAATATGGTATTTAAATCCCAGGTAAAGCTTTTGTCCAAAAAGCTGACTCAAGTGGTTTTGCTGTGAGATGTTGACTGATGGAGCTGGATAACATGATTATGCTGAAGAAAGGTTCACAAGCTCTTTTTGTTGAGGCTCTATGGAGACACAGCAGGTGGAAACAGTGTTTCTCTCTGCTGACCTTCCACATGGCAGACACAAAACATAAATAACATAACATAAAACCAAATCCCCCTCAGCTGTAGTTCAAACTACAGTAAGATTTTTTTTTTTTAGCATAAGCAGGCTATAAATGAAGCAGACAGGGGTGTAGCTCCCTCCTGTTCCTTAGTTTTTACTATTTCTCCACAGGGCAGTGAATGTGTAAGGACACTGCCATGTGCAGAACATGCCCATATCCAACCCTTGAAGTCCAGCTTCTCATACAAACAGCAATCTCTGTAATGCAGAATCTAGAAGCAGGCAGGGGGGAAAATGCAACTTGTGTGGATCACAGTAACAAGTTTTATATTTAGACTTTCATTTGTTTTCATCAGTCCAGATCCTCTTAACTTCTGTCTGTTATTTCCCTGCACTCAGCCCAAGGGCATGAGCAGATATTCAGCTGGTGATCAACCCCTAATGAAGATTAGCATCTCTGCAGCTGAGATAAAGAAATTGCCTGCCAGTACCTAAAGATGTCAAGGTCAGAGAAGACTGCAGTGACCTAAGTAGAACATCAAGAGCATCTCTGGAAAAAAATAATAACACTTCAACAGGGCAGTTTGGTCAATAGGACCCAGTGCAAATCTTGGTCAATTGTATTCATGGTTAACAGCCCTCAGGAGCAGTTCATCCTGACAGGCTTGTCTGTGCTTCTGTGTGGCTTTTATTCTGAACACCAGATTTTTCTTGTAAGTTGTCTGGGAATAGCAGAGCTATGTTATTCAAACACTAAAAACACTTTGGTATAAAATTTTCTTTGTCAAATTAGGTAGATTAACCTCCTGGTGCCCCTCCCTGTCAAGTAGGTTTTTTCAGTTCTTGAATTAATCTCTTCAGGTCTTCTGGGTACTCTGCTTGTCAAAATCTTTAGCGGGTGAAGGATGACAACAGCAGTGTCAGACACTTCTAGGGATGAAATATTATGCTGGCCCTTAACTCCTGAACAAAAAACTGAAACCCCAAACTCACCAGACTGGGTGAAATAGCTTGTTTAATAGTTGAAAGTGCAAATAATCATACTATAATAGTTTAATAGTAGATTAGTTTGAGCTACTTGCTTTAGAAAGAAAAAAAAATAAAAATCTGTATTGCTCCTTAACAGTTTGGATTTGTATGTGCTTGCTCTATTTTCCCTGCCTGGATCATGACATGGAAGGACTGTTAGTATCACATCAATGGCCTCCTGAAGTCTTTTAGGTAAAAGTAATAAAGCCAGAAAAAAACTCTAAGGATTGGGTTTTTTTGGTGTTTGTTGGGGGTTTCCCCCCAGGTTTTATTGGTCTATCCTCCTACTTAGAAACTGATTAGAATAATAGAAATTAGGGGAAACATCAAGACTTGAAAGGACAGGGTTTTTGAAAGAAAGAGAAGGGAAGACAAGGAGTTAAACTTCCAGTGCTGGTCTTCTATCAGGATGTCCAAGATTTTCTCTGCCTAATTGCAAAGAAATGCAACTGTGGAAAGGCAGAACAAGTAGATTATATTAGCATTTTGTAGGGGCATTTGTTTGTGGCAAATACTGAGGCTAGGTTGGCATGGGGCTTTGTGTTTCCTGGGGAAATAAGCATGAGTAAGATATTTGTGGTTTGCTTGCACTAAACATTAGACTCACAACAGCTGGCATCTGTTGTGGCAACAGATATAACTGCTATGAAAGTGAGAGAAGAGAGTTTTCCTTTTTGCTTTCCCTGTGCATGCAGGGTTTGGTGATAGAGAACAGGGTATCCATTAACCACAAAAGTTTCTGGAGGTCTTAGCCTCATGGACCAGTGCTCTTGTACAGCACTGCCTACAAGATGAAGCCATGGCCTTATAAATCTCATCTTTGTTCACTTTTAACCAATTAAGGACCAGGTCACCAACTGAAGTGTGATTTGCAGGGACAGGCAAAGAGACTTTCACCAGTGAAAGTTCTTGACTTGGCTTGTCAGACCCTGCTCAGGCCGACCTATCCAAGCACACGTGACTGAGCATTCTGAAAGATGGGAGTTTGCACATCAGGAAATCACCTGAAAAGCTACAAATGTGACTTTTGCTTGGCTGAAGAGCTGCCCTACTTGGCCTCTGTAGAGGATGTTACCTTTGGTTTCAGTGCTACTTCAACTGGGTCAACCTCATTATTGCAGAAACTCTATTTTTTATGGGTTTTTTTTATTTTAAATGCAGCAGGTTTCATACCACTGTTATAGTCCTAATAAGTCATATTTAATCCAGCAGTATTGCTCTATGTATGCTGTATCAATATTGCTTGATGTGTTCCTTGTCCTGCTACACATAGTAGTAGCATAAGCAGGAGAGAAATGGAGTCTTGAATTAGCTAGTGGCAGCAATGAGCATTGAATAGTGCAAGACCATTAACTGATGGAATAGCAGGGCTTGCTGCCCTTAAAATGGCACAGACTGATGAATGGATGTTGTGTCCAAAAGATGTGCTCACTTACCGTTTTAAATTTAATTTAAATTGATGTGATGCAAATAACTAAACTGTTCTCAGTCCGTTGTTGAGATGAAATAGCTCTATTAGCATTGCTATGCAAGATGGTCAGCTGCTTCATTTCAGGTGATGTGCTCTGCCAATGGCAGTTATGTATTGTTTCTGGATCCTTGAAGACAGCTCAATTGCCTGTAATTTCCAAGGTGATTTTGTCTGTTGGAAAATGTTTTGTTACATCAGAGACCTCTAGTGCATAGTCAAGCATTGTCAGCAATCAAAAATTGAGTGAGAGATCAAGGAGAAGAAAAATAAATACAAGCACTGTGATTCCAAGTTGCATCTCTAGGTGACAAAGATCTGGAGAGCAAGCAACATGGTACTCATTCAGTGGAGGAGGGGAAAAGAGGCTCAAAGTTGATACTGAAGCATGTGTTACTTGACAGTAAATAATTTAATATTTAGTGATCATTTTCCATACTTTGATAAAAGCGTCACTCCACCTTGCTTGTTATTTCAACTTTCAAAGTACTGAAGTAGCATCTATTGTGTGCTGGTTCTGTCTTCTGTGATGGAAGAGATGTATTCAAAATATTGACTTGCCTCTGTGTGTGCAGATCTTCACAGACTACTAATACCACAGCAGTTATTAGTGTGTGCTTATTGAAGGTATAGGTATTTGACTTTGTTCAAAATGAAGCTGATAACAAATTCAGCTGGCTTATTAGGAAGGACAGCCAAAACCTTTCCTTCCTCTGTTGAATTTCAGCTGTGATTTAAAGAAATTATTTGAGGAACAAAGTATGGAATCAGACAGTATGATTGTGGACCAAAGAAAATTGATTTAAGAATGTTTCTGAATGCCTCCTGAAATATTACTGTAAGTTGCAACTTAAACTCTTGTTTAGTTTTCACAGTCATGTTAAAACCTGTGCTTTACCTGAGTTTTGATTAAAGAAAAACAGATACAAGCAGTATGCAGGAGAATTCTTATAGGTAATAAACCCAGGTTGTAGTAGAATTAACTTTGTTTTGTGCCGGGACTTTCCTCCATGATTTCATTCAGCTTTTTAGACATTTCTGGTAAGCTATGGAAGATCCTGCAATGCAAGCAAACTCTGTCACTTCTGATGTTTAGTTTGGAAAAAATGTCATGTTAAGGTTAGTAGCTCTGTGGAGCTCCCTGCTGTGTTAGTGGGCTGATGCTGTCAGGCTGTTCTGGGCACCCATCACTTAAAGGAGCAAGAAGGCCTCTGAGCTGAGCATGAAGACAGCTTTGGTCAGAAGGGGAGCATTTCTATTATGCAAAGATGATTTTTGTAAAGGATAGATTTGGTAGAATAATTGCCTCTTTTCTGTCTGTACTCAGTGGTGAAAGTGTGATTCATCTGCTCTGTTTTGAATGTTTCTCTGTCACCATCATGTATAGCCTCAGTCTAGAAAACAAACTTGGATTTGCATGCCTAACTTCTAGACAGTCTAAGCCAGGTGAGATGAACCCTACTTCCCCCCAGCATAGCACTAGGTCTGTGCAGCACCAGACAAGCTTTTTGTCCTAGAAGGCTGAATTGCTGGTATCCCAGCTTCCTCCAGGATACATCGATGTAATACAGACAGACAACTCTGCTGTGGCTGGAGGCTGTTGCATGGATCCTCTGCAACCTTTCCCTTAATCAGGGATTCAGTGGGCTGGGGGATGTAGCAGAGACGTTGAGGGAGTATTTTCAGCCAGGTGTGAGAAGTAGGACACAATCAATGTGTGCATGAACGCGATTAGATTTATTGCTAGTACAGTATATAAATATTGCCAATGCAGCATATAAATAAAAGCTAAGATCTATTAAAATGGATTATAGGATTGAACGGGTAATAAATATAAGGAGGTTTGGCTAGAATTGAGTAAGTTTACTGTCTTTGGCCTTGCAAAATTCTCAATTATAAAGCAAGAGAGTACCAATGTTAGTAGCTATGCTAATTCAAGATTGTATCTCTGTATTTATCAGGATTTTAGCACTTTTAGTCACTCATCCTTGTCTTCCCTGTTAAAGGAATCCACCCTGAAGTGCTGGCAGCTTCAGGACAGCTTGTCCTCAGGACAACTGTCTTGCTCGGTTGGTTGATGGTGTCAGGGAGCAGAATGGGCTCCCTGTTATCCAGGAGGAGGCAGTCAGAGAACTGCTGAGCTGCTTGGTTATTCATAAATCTATGGGACCTGATGGGATCCATCCCAGGGTGATGAGGGAGCTGGCAGATGAGCTTGTGAAGCCACTCTCCATCATTTACCAAGAGTCTTGGCTCATTTGTGAGGTTCCAGATGACTGGAAGCTGGCCAATGTGACACCCGTTCTTAAAAAGGGTGGGAAGGATGATCCTGGTAATCATAGGCCAGTTAGCCTGACCTCAGTACCCAGTAAGGTTATGGAACAGTTTATACTGGGTGTCATCACACAGCACTTACACAGGATGGCCAGGGTATCAGACCCAGCCAGCATGGATTTAGGAGGGGTAGGTCATGTTTGACCAACCTGATCTCCTTTTATGACCAGG
>VYXF01003486.1:961446-1049692 GCA_013397295.1 Polioptila caerulea
TGCCACTCGGTGCCATGGTTTGCTGAGGTGTTAGGGTATGAGTTGGACTCGATCTTGAAGGTCTCTTCCAATCTAGTGTTTCTGTGTGATTCTATGTCTATGTGTGACATCAGTTTGCCCAGATTGCCTGGTCTCCGTTGGCATTTTAGATACCTTTTTGCAAGCCAACGTGCACCATGTCAATCCAAACATCACAGCTGCCCCATCTCTGGAATACCTTCATTAGATGAGTATCCAGACTATTCCTCTGGCAAATACCCCTCTAGAGTTTTCATCTTAGGACAAACTGCATTGCCCATCAGAGTGGAAAGGGAGAGGGATGTTTGTGTGTGTAGGGCAGGATGCACCAAAGATCCAACTATCTAATCTTCAAGATTTTTTTTTTTTCTTTTTTTTTTTTGTCACCATCATAGGAGGTCACAGATTAGACTGTCAAGCTGCTCCAGTTGTGTGAGGGTCTTGATGAGATGAGAAATGGAAAGGCAGGCTGCCAAACAGATGTGTATGAAGAAATTACTACCCCAAGTGAGAATGGTGTGAGTAAAACCAAGCGTCACTCTCAGTGTGGGAATGATCTGAGAAGTCTGTGATTTGTGAAACTGGGTTTTGCAGTAGAAAAGCATGATTGAGTAGAACTGGTCTGGAAGCTATGACAAAAGCAAGAAAATAGGATGCTGAAACTGTTATGTTGATTTGGGTCAGAAAGAGATTAGAGTCATGTTTTGTTATGCACTACTTACAGAAGATGAAAATCAAGTTGCTTAATACCAGTACAGTCTCATACCCACTTAAAGCCAACAGCCCTTTTGGGTGGACCTATGAGCCCATTTCTCCACAGAGAGCAGAACTGGAATAATTAGGTCATGGTAACTTTTCAAGCTGAACTGGAATCATTGGTCCCCATCAGGGGATCTGAGAGAGTAAGCTTATAGTTTGCATTAGCTTTGAATTATTTTTTTCTTTTTTATATAGGGAATATGTAATTAATTAAACAGAAGAAAACAAGAGTGCTTGCTTTCGTAAAATGGTTTTATTTCTAATGTGTTTCATATTTCATTTCAGTTTGTCAGTCTCTTTATATTTATTGCATTCTGTTTTAAAGTAAAGATATGAACAAAAAAACTCAAACCTGTGTTTAAAAAAAGGAGAGGAGGGGAAAGTATGTACTAGGTACTGCAACACTGTCATGGTTTAGCCATGGCTATCAGCCAAACTCCCACCCAGCTGTTCAGCCCCTATCTGCTCAGCAGGATCAGGGGAGAAAATGGGAGGGACAGGAAGGAGGGAAAATATTTTCTGATGAAGACAGGGAGATTATTTGCCAAATACTGCCACAGGCAAAATAAACTCAATTTTGGGGGAAAATTTACTTAATTTATTGCAAATTCAAATAGAAATTGAAATATTAATGTGGGCAGTGGGAAACTAGAAGGCAAACATTGAAACAACATTGCTCCTCCCTGCTTTCCCAGGCCCACTTCTTCGCTTGCTGCTCTTCTACTTACCCACACCCTTTCACCTTTCAAATCCTGAGTAGTGCAGGAGGGTGGGGACTTACCTCTCAATGCTCTTCCAGTCTATGGACTAGCTTCTGAAATAGCACTTACAGCATTGTAACTCCCTGTGCATGGGGAGTGGAAACTTTGGGGAGTTACCTGAGCACTTTAAGAGGCCAGAGAAGTCCCTGAAAGTTAAGCATAATTAAATTTTAAAAAAATTTAAAAAAAAAGAGGGACTTCAAAGCAATAAAATATAGTAATATGGAGTACATGGATAGACTTTCCTATGCTGCTATGCTTTAATATGGCCCAGAGCTTAACATATCAGTTCATACGCTTAAAATACCTTGCAGTTCTAGATCAAGCAGCAAGGACTGAGGACATAATTACTGTGCTTCAGGGCATAAGCCAAAGATGACTCCTGATAAGAAGTGTTTAGTTTGCTAGTACATTATCTAACTGTAGGAATTTTTGCCTTGTAGTTGAAGTAGTTTATTGCTGGTTACATGGACAGAGTATAGATCACACCTGGAGCTCACTTGCTATGAGTTCTGACTACATCTATACCTCTATTATAGTGTTTTGGGTTTTTCATTGTATTGGGTTTGGGTTTTTTTTAAGATTGCTAGTCTAGGTTTTATATCTTCAAAGATAAATTAATAGAAGGTTTCTTATTTAAATAATACTTGTATATCTCCAGTACCATTTCTGCAGTTGACTCAAGGAAGGCATTGAGATTGTTAATCACTTAAAAGGAAAGACAGCTCTATAATTAGCATCCATTGAGGAAAGTACTGGTTTACATCCTCTATAAATATTTAATTAACAAAGACAATAGGATGAAACTGTTATAATACAAGTGGCTTCCTGCATCTGGATTGCAAAAAGGATTCTCAGTTCAAAGCCTGATCTATTTAAACAATATGAAATAAGTTGCCTGGAGCAGTTTACTTTTCAGTTACAATAAAATAACCAAATTTGAGTGTTCAACAGGTACATTACAAAATTTTAGGAGATAATCCAATTGCTCATCTTGATTTGCTATTGTTATCTGCAATTTTCAACACTTACTTAGAGTACTTACATTTCCTTATTTTAGCATGTTTTTGCTCTCACTTTTACATTTTACTTGCCATTTTCTTATTCACGTAACTAATGTTGTGACATTTTCACAGAATCATAGAATATGCTGAATTGGAAGGGATACGTAAGGATCAGTGATGTATAGATTTTAGCACTGCAATTTTGTGTTTTAATATTTTAGCTTTATCAAGGCCATGAAAAGCCTATTCTATCCAGTCTGAATTTGAAGTCTAAAGTTACATGATAGCAGCCTTCTAACATTTGCAAAGGTACGGCAGATGAGATTACAGCTGGAAACTCATCAAAGTAAATTGATGCCTCTTTTGGTCCTGGACACTGTAATTAGCTGTCTTCAGCTTTACAAGCAGAAGGGGTGCCTGAGAAAAGGTACAAGGCTCTTTCTGAGCTTGGAAAAGTCATAAAATTAATTCTGCTTAAATGGATGAAAAAAACGATCCCCCAACAGCTAAACCTGAAGATGAAGTAAGTGTAAGTAGGTGACTTAAACATTTCTGCTTTTCCGTACTTCTTGACATTATTAGATGTCTTGTGATCTAATTCTCAAGTTTAAATTTAACATGATGGTTAGATTTGGTAAAATTTTCTGGTTTATAGCTCAGTCTGAAAATGTCAACGTGTTTATCTCTGGATTGCTAATATTATGTATTTTCAGACAATTGAAATAATGGACATGTCAGTGTGACAATATAAAAGATTATATTGGTGTTATGCAGCATGTTTTTCCAAAAAGAAGTTAACTTCTAGTCAAGAAAGGCAACATTAAAGGAGGCAAAGTGTTTTGCTTTTCCCAGAGAAGATAGAGAAGGGGATTGTTGTATGAATGTTAACTCATGACAAAGATGTAATTAAATAATTTAGTGTATAGTCAAATCGTAACGTTAGCTGGAAACCAGTTCTAGAATACAAGAACTAAGTAGCAGTAGATAGGAAAGCTGGATTGAGAATTATGGTCCTTATCGAGGGAAGGGAGCAGCTTAACTTTGCTGTTGCTTTCCTTATTATAAAATGTTTATGGTAATTTAATAAAACATATGGAAATATTGATAAAGTAGCACGCAGCATTCAGTATTCCTATGAATCCTATGTAACAGAGAACTTTGTCATGGAAAGCTTGATACATGAATTGCTTAAAAAAAAAAAACCAAGATGAGGATTACAGTAGATGCAATGAGGACATCAATTGTTTCAAGTGCCCACTTATATATCCAGTGATGTAAATTTTGAGTAATTTTCTACAATACTTGACAGGATTTAATTTGTAATAGTAAATCTGTCTGTTTAGGTCTAGAGCCACAGAAAAGTGTTACATAGGAAAACTTTAATGTAAAACATTGTTGTGGGAATCTTGATGAAAATGATCAAAATTTCAGATGTCAGAAGTCAGCATTCATTGAGCTGCCTCAAGCTGGCCTACTGAGCACCTGAGTGTATAAAGGAACTTTGTGATAATCCAGAGCTTTAAACAAACAAACATGCATTTTCATCCTTGAAGAGATTCAATAAGATCTGTAAAAAATACAGAAGATGGGTAAATGAAGTGGAGAGATCACAAAAAAAGTGCAGTTGATTACCTAGATAGAAGACATGAATCTGAAATGTTCCAATTCTGTGTTTAAAGATTTTGTTTGAGGAAATTGTAGAGGATCATACTTAGTCTTTTAACTCTACTTGTTTTTGCTTATTGCCAAGTTTTCTTCTCTTAGAACATCCTCCACTCTGAGATCAAAGATTGCTACCTGTTGTATTTGACTACAGGACCAACAGGATATTTGTGGGGGTGTTTCATATGCTTCCTCTGAGGATACATAGAGGTATCTTCTTGACAGTATTACTAGTGCATAATATCCAAGAAACATATAAAAAACTGTGTTGATGAAGACTTCTGCAGGTTTTGTTTTTTTGTTTTGTTTTTTTGTTTTGGTTTTTTGTTTGTTTTTTTTTTGTTTGGTTGGTTTTATTGGTTTTTTGGTTTTTTGTGGTTTTTTTAAGAACAGAGTTAACATCAAAACAAGAACAGATTTCTTGGAACATTGATCCTCTGAGGTTTGAGTAACTCTAAGTGTGGGTGTTCTTTGACCTCCCTGAGTATGGCTCAGGTGTATGGCCCTTGTGGTGAAATACATTCTTCCCCCTCCCCAAGTGCAGCTGGAATGTCCCTGCTGCTGTGTGTGACTCTTCTGGCTCTCTCTTCACTGTGCACCACTGAGAAAAGTGTGGCTCTGTCTTTTCCATAGCCCATTTTAGATATGGAAATCTATAATTAGATTTACTCACACTGTCTTTGTCTTCTTGTCTCCTGCTGAATAGCCCTAAGGCTCTCAACTTTTTGCTATACATCATATCCTCCAGCTCCCTACCTCTGTGATCTTCCCCTGGCATCACTCTGGATTATTAACATTTCTCTTATCCTGATAGGCCCAAAACACAGCTGAAGGGTCCCTACTGTTGAGCAAAAGGAAAGAAGCACTTATTGTGGGTTATTTCACAACACCACTTTTGCAAATGGCTGTCAGTTGTGGTTGTCATTTCCTGTGTCAAGCTGCATCAACACAGAGCTTTTGTAGCCACTGTATTAAGCTTGGCATCCCACACTGAAAACTCAAGAGTGAAATTCTCAGCTGGTTACTTCCTGACTTTTGTGGTCTTCTTTCTCACCAAGTGTAATATAATTAGTAGGGATGAAAAATTACTGTTGTGTCCACACATTTTAGTCTACAACAGGTCACACACTCTTTGAAGGGTACCTTCTGAGAGGCTTCAAACAATGCAGTGGTGGTAAATAGGTGAACATCTTTTCTTTCTCCTCATCTCCTACCTGCTGTAGTTCTGCAGAGGCTGGAAAGGGCCTGTTGAGCACAGAGAACAGCTAGATCTGCCCAAGTCAGGGGCTCTGCTGTTTAGTGTGTCTCTTCTAGTGTGATTGTGAATTCTTCAGTGTATTTTTATGTGGGCACAGAAGAGGAGAGGTGATAGGACAGCAGTTTGTCTCTCAGAGTGAGGCTGTCGGCATCTTGAGCAAATCGTAGACCAGTTATCACTGGTTATTTGAGTCAAAGGGTTAAAAAAATTTAGAAATTAGAAATGTAGCTAGCCAAATGTAAGCAACACATCATATAGCAGGGCCTAGTGTAATAATAAGAGGATCAAAGAAGAAATTGAGTTTAATCATTAATATATAGGCATAGAGCAAAACAATCTATCATGTATCTGACACTTTGCATTGTAAGAAAAGAGAAAACCAAGACTTTCAATGCTCAAAGCCAAGGAAAGTGCCTGGACCACAACCAAGGGGTCACAAAGACCTGGTAACAGACAAATGGTGAGGAAGACGTCTTTACTTCCTCCCACACGACCGTTGACTCAAATCAAAAGGACCATCACCTCAATTAAAAAGATAACTGCACGACTGCAACAGACATCCAGCTAGTTTATATACAACACAGGGACAGGTGATGAACATGTATAAGTGTGTTTGGTAACTTTATAAATATACATAATTTTTGGAAATAAATAGAGAATCAAACTTTTGCAAACTCAGCACATGTCTTTAGAACAATAGTCCTCTGTGCTCCAGTGCTGCAATAAACCTATCATTCTTTCAACCTCAAATTAGTGGAAAGATTTCTTTGTCCATCACACACCTTTAGTGCTTCATGTTGTCAGAGCTTTTTGATTTGCACTGCTTAGAAATTATATACCACTTAGAGAGGCCTCTGAGTGGCATAAATTCAGTTGTGAGGTGAGGGAGACCTGCTTTGAAGATGCCTTTAAAATGACTCAAGCTGTTCCAAAAACAAGGAAAAAGACCTATTTGTTTTGGTCTTCATCTTTAAAATGATGAAATGCAGTTTAATCCTCCTACATATGACATCCTGAGCCACATCATTTTTTCAAAGACTGTTTTGTGCATCACAGAAGCACTAAAACCTTTACTGTTGATTGCTGAATGGTATTTGTCAACACCTCCAGTCATGGACAACTCACAGCTTCCTAAGGCCACTCCTTGAGAGCTTCCCTCTCACTGGCATCAATGTGTTTTTAGAGTATTTTTCCTGAATGCTCCTTGTTTATGTAGCAATATTATCTAAGTTATACTATAATTTTTATGTTAGGAGGAAATGCGTGGTGGGTTTTGGTTTGTTGGGGTTTTTGTTTTTTTCTTGTAGTTTAAATCTGGTGCAGCTGGGTGCAACAGCTAAAACTGTATTTCATATCCAGTGCACTTGTTCAGTAATACACTGAGTATTGCTCACTGAGTGCTCCAGGAATTTGACAGCTAAACTCTACAGAGATAAGATAATGAATTGACTTGAGAAAGGTGATTGAACCTCTAGCTGATATCACAACAAACCATTTGACTGTGACAAGAGATACCCTAAGAGAGAATTTTATGAAGTGCCAGAGACTTCTTCAGGCAGCTCTTGCTGTGCCTGCAGCAACTGATGAACATTTTTTGTCTTCCTAAATGTGTTGATTATCTTCTGCACAGGAAAATGCCTGAGGGGTGGTAGTGGTGTCTGGTACAAATGGGCTTTCCAGAACAGACAAGCTGTAGATTCCTTATTGGAAGGGGAAACTACTTCTGCAAATATAGAAATTATAATGTAAGTCTTTTGTACCTAGATGAGATGGTCTGGACATATTTTGGATCCAGCCTAGAAAATTTGGGACTGTAGTTGAAAATAACCTGTCAAGAGTTTGGATATCCAGGTGATGATTTCATGCCGGTCCCATCTCAGCAAGACCTGTGCTGTGGTCTCCTGTTCACTGGAGGTGGCTTCTCAGAGGGAGCCAGATATGCAGGAAGAGCCTGTCCATTGCCATTGCTCCACAGCCTGAAGGAAGTGGAGACATTTCTCTGAGGAATGAATTGGTTGAGACTTGTTGATCAGTCAACTCCTGCTAGAAACATTCCATGATTTTTGTCTTTCACCTTATTTTAGGCAGCCAACATTTCAGTCCAAATGGTATCTGCAGAAGACAAGTTGGCAAAGAGGATTCTGGCAAGGAAAAAGCATGACAAATTGAAGAAAAAAGATAAGTTGCTGTGGAATTTTCAAAACAGAATAATTCTCTTTACCCTCATTCTATTCATTTTAGGAGTTGTAACCTGGACATTACTGTGGCTCTTCATTGGTGAGTTGCTGAAAGTTCATGCCAACTCCATATATCATTATTGCCAGTAGTACTTCCAGATGACTTTAGGATCTCGGTTGTCCTGAAGGCTGTTTCTAAAGTATGTTTCTAAAATGTGGAAATTTTAAAATGGGCCCTGAAAAACTTTTGTCTTTGCTAAGGCTTAACAAGTAATTAAAAAAGCTGGCTTTAGGGAGCATGACTTTATTTCAGCGTTATGCAGAACATTTTAATGTGCAAGCTGATTTGCACAGACCTGACGGGTTTTTATGAGCTTGATTCCTCAGAAATTTTGCCTTCCACTGTGTTTCTTTGCCTTCTGAAGTTCAGGTAAGTTTTTATTTTTCAGAATAGATTTAAGGAAATAAAAGGGGGGTAAGATAAATATGTGTGTAATTAGGCATTAAAAGCTATATTTTCCTCTTTAGGCCTCTGATGCTAATATTGCCTAAGATACCTTGGGGATGCTTCAGAATCTGGATGTTGATACTGCCTTCAGTTATGCTGGCTCATTTGTATGGTGGTATCTTACCTTGTGTGTAGGTAACAGGAGCCAAATTAACCATAATTTGGTACACATCTAGAACAGTTTGGCTGTAAATGTGTAGTGTTCTTTGGGTCGTTTTTCAAACGAGAAAGTAGACTAGACCAAATAGATTAATTTGGTTTCAAATTTAATTAAAAATATTCATCGTTATTAAAAAACGCCTGTCTTCTTTGTTTCTTGCAGTTCAGGCAGAAAACAAAGATGCATTGTATTTTGTTGGACTGTTTCGTGTTGCCAACATAGAGTTTCTTCCAGAATATAGGCAGAAAGAGTCAAAGGAATTCCTCTCTATGGCACAAACTGTGCAGCATGTGGTAAGATGGGTGGGCTGCTTATTTAACAAAAAAGATCGGAGCTGTGAACAAGTGATGTTCAGACACCATTGAGGCTGCTGTGGAATTCTTCTACCCCTTGTCCCACGGAGGATTATGTGCAAGTGGTGGCTATCTGAAAGTATGAAGGAATTGACTGCTTTCAGCTTGTTAATCGCAAACTGAGTTTTGAATGGGTCTGGTTTTTACAGTTGACTTAACATTTTACATACTTCCACCCATAAATTATGAAATATGACTAAAATTCTACAAAAAATCCTTAAACTCAATTGCCACTTTTGAAACATGAAACAGATGAAATCTTTTGCATTACACTGGTATCTTCTACCTTAAGGCATCTATAATTACCCCAGGGATCACAAACATAGTTACATTTACATTTCCTTCTGATACTAGGTATTCTAAAGACCATTATTCTTCCCAAATACCTTGCATCAGTCAAAGCAGACTCTGGATCAATAGCTGCTCTACAGTAGGAAGAAAAAGGTGGGAATCTTGGTTAAAAGGAAATTTGACTTTAAAGACATGTAGTGTAGGGAGCAAAAATACATTATTGCCAGGAACTGCACTGCTGTCCACGTAAGGATTCAAGCGACTGTATGAAAACTGCTAAACAAAAACCAAAAAATAATGTTAGATACAATCAAGAAATTTTTCAATAATTACTAAGTTTTTGTTATCTTATAATGTGAACTAGTGCTCCTGTTTTCCAGCTCTTTCCAGGTCCTGTGTATTAATCGTTAAAGTTCTTTCAGGTAACCAGTGCAGGGCCTCACCTTTTCCTGTACTCCATGGAGCAGCTCTAATGTCCTATATTCCCTGTGTCTTGCTCTTGTCTCAGAGCATCCTGCCCTTGTCATACACAGTGGAGAGAGGCATCAGACAGATGGTGTTGAGCTGCCACTGTCACCACCTCCTACTTGAACATTACTTGAAATTTATTTTTTTATCTGTAAACTTACCTGAACTCTTCAATGGATTTTGCACTGCTGAAACTTGCAACCTTAACTTTTGACTAAAATTCTTAGTAGGGAATTTGGGATTTTGTTTTTTGTTCTCCTCAAAACCCTTTTGTTAATGGCTGCTGGCTCAGAGACCCGAAGTGGTAGAAGAAAAACCTCTCAAGATAGGTTATTTTCATCTGATAGTAACAGTAATATATGAAATCCCTTGTGCCTTAACCTGGAGAAAGACTGAACTCTACCCACCTTATTTAGGTCCTTAAAATTTTTGTTTAAATTTCCTATTTCAAACAATGAAAATTAGGGATTAATATGGATGTGATTTTTATAGCCTTTGAAATATTCTGTGTCATAGTCCTTTGTGTATTAGTTTTATTCATAAAGCAGCAGAGTGAGGTCTGAACAGCTTGAGGTACATGCCACCTTGTGGCTTTGAACAGAATGGAGAGAGGAAGGTTATTGTCAAACTAGTATTATCACTGCCTAACAAAAGGAGAATCAGGAGCTTGCTTTGCCCAAAGACAGTCCTTCAGCAGAGAACAGGCAGAGATTTTTATTCTCCACATTTTACACTGTGTGTATTGGAAAGAAATATGTTAATACTAAGCTGTTGATGAAGAAAATAGACACAAATGAATCAAAGTGCAAGAAATTCCATGGAAACATTAAAAAAATAATTCCTTAGCTGCGAGGGGAATCGGGCACTTGGGTTCTCATACAGGGAAGATGTGGAGTCTCCATTATTGAAGGTAATCAGCTGGAAATGGCCTGAGCAACGTGGCATAGTCAACCCTGCTTTGAGCAGTGGGATTGGAGTAGATGCTCTCCAGAGGCCCTTTCTTATCTCAGTCTTTCTGTGATTCTATGGGAAAAGCTCTTGTATGTGCTGTTCGCTGCACCTTAGTAACAACACAAAAAAAAGTGGGGGGTGTCTGTGCGCATTTCTTGAAATTTGGCCTTAATTTTTAGCATCAGGATAGGGAAGCCCTCTGTGTTTGGGATTTTCTGGGTGAAGGATGTGCACCTTTTTCAAAAGTCATTTATATGGAAAAAGCATTACTGTATATGTCAGCTGGCCAAAGGCAGAAGATTTGATGTTTCCTGGGAGTGTTGGATTTGTTATGGGTGCACTGAAGAGCTGTTCTGCCTAGATTGGCTGATGTACATCTGGAAGGGTGTGCATGTTGCATAATCTTGGTGGAAAACAGGCTGTTCCTAGGAATGCCTAGGCATATAACATCTCTAGGTGTGACTGGTTTTCAGAATGCTAAATCTTTATACTTTGTCTTTCAGATGAACTTGGTCTACACAACTTCTTCTTTCTCCAAATTTTATAAGCAGTCCACCGTCTCAGAAGTCAGGTAAAACTGCAGTTGATGCAATTGCTTTTCTGCTGGGCGCTATATAATGTGATAAGCCCCCAAAACAAGCTTATTTTTAATGATTAGGATTCAATGTCTATGCCACATTACTTGATCTGATAGCAAAATAGATTTCTAACCTATACCAATTCACTTAATAAAAGTAAAGGCAAACTAAAGTCATATAAACAGTTGCTTGTTTGCCAGAAATACAATGCAAGATGAACAGAAATAATGTCAATAAAGAGGTTTGGTGATCCTTTCGCTCGTGCAGAAGTTTAACCACTTGAACATGCTGTTGGAGAACAACTCTGTTACTGACTAAATTGCATATATTTTGTAAATAATGTTATTGGAATAAAACTATATATTCTACTTAAGAAGTAGGAAATCTCTATGCAATAAAGTATTCTTACTCTAATATTAATGTTTGCAGCTAATGTTAGAAGTTTAGTTATTTCAATTCACTTGAACCAAATACAGTTTTGGTTCAGAAACTGGAGGTTTCTAGGCTGTGTTTGATTTAAAGGTCTTTCTCCCCATTAGGGAGGTAGAGACTAGTGTGATCATTCATGACCTCTAATGTGTTACCTAAATAGTCTTGGTATCATTTCCTACATAATGCAGCACACAGTGCAGGGTGAGATACATACCAGTGTAGAGCTCTGCATTTCTGGAGATGATAATTCTACTGTTTCTGTTCTACTGTTTATCTTTTGATCTTTAGGAAATAGTCCAGCTCTAATTCATGTGTAGACAATGTGATTTCCATAGACCTCAAAAGTTAGGAGCCCTCAGGAAATCAGCCTACTGAATATTCCAAACTGGATGTGAAGAGTATGTTTTGGGCTTTGTTCTGTTTGTTTTTTAAGGGGAAAATATACATTAAGTGGGTTAAAGTAATTATAAAATACAGAAATGAGCCATGGACTTCTGAATTTGTATTTCAGAAGCCTGGGCTAAGAGTCTAGTCTTCAAAGAACTTCCAACGGGATGATAATCTGAGCTCTTTATTTCAGTAACAACAACAATGGAGGCCTTCTTATTCATTTCTGGATCGTATTTGTGGTACCACAGGCAAAGGGGCAAGTGCTGTGTGAGGATTGTGTGGCTGCCATTTTAAAGGATTCCATTCAGACAAGTATCATTAACCGGACTTCAGTGGGAAGTCTTCAGGGCCTTGCAGTCGACATGGATTCCATTGTCCTAAGTGGTTAGTACTAGCACATATTTGTATCCTTGAGGAAACACTTCATTAAGCAAATGTTTTTACCTTGGAGTAGCAAACTCTATAAATATTCTGAAATCTTGATCCTACATCTCTAGCTTCTAATGCTAAAATGTTAATAGGAAAAAAAGTGACAAGGAAAATAAAAACAAGATTTGAGGTCAAATCAAGGCACAAATTGTCCTTGTAAACAGTGATTGCAAAGCTTCCTGTATTGGGAGTGCTTATGTTCATAGTCAGGATGTAAAATGGATACCTTTTGTAGGCAGATTTTCCTTAGTTTGTGATTTTAAAAGCATAAGATGAAGGGTTAAGGTGGATCACTTCATTGAAAATGAGACTCTTATCACTCCTTTATTAAAGATTCAAAACCAGATTATAATGCTGCCCATTTGTTAAATAACTCCTGTGCCATTCCAGTCTGGGGAGCAAACTCACAATGTGTGATTCAAGCATGTTTAATGTATTTAGCTACAGAATGTTTAATGATTTCCATTCTAAGGACAACGGACAGAACAATTCTGTTGAACTGAAAGCTGAGACTTTGTGGCCAAGGATGAGAAAATTACCTCCTGGGTACCTCTGTCTCAGTTGTTCAATTGACTTTATCTGCTTAATTGCCATGCAGTCTCTTCTTGCCTCACCTCCAAAGCTGCTTGCAGAATTTTCAGAATTTTAGGGTAGATTTGGGGAGATACCACTGCATGGAGTCTCTCTAGAAAGTAAATCCGAACCGCCCCTTTTCCCAGCTGGTTCGGGACAGGGAAAAACAAATTTTCTTGGAGGAAAGTGGAAAAAAATTGTTTATTTAACAGGCAAAGCACTTTCCAGTATAACAAATTAACAACAAAACTTCTCGCCACTCCGCAGAGATGACAAATTCCCAGAGTCTCTCTCTCCCATGGGCTGCAGCTCGGCTCGCTCAGTTGCCCTCAGTCCCTCCAGTTCTGGGAAAGGCCGGGCCCAGGGCAGGCCCAGTGGGCCACAGGTGTGAGCTCCTGGTGCCCTTTTGGGTTTTTAGTCCAGAGCAGGTTCAAACAGTTCTAAGAAACAGAAAGAAAAACCACAGTCTGGAGAACTTCTCTGCCTCAGCCAGCCAAAAACTAACAAAAAGCAAAGGAGAGCTCTCTCACCGTCTGCACTGCAGACAACACAGGCTGTGAGTGAGGGAAGCTGAAAACTCTGATCTTTATGTTTTGAAAACAATTGCCTCAGACATTCCACCACTTCTCCTTCACTCTCAGATCCGGTTTTAAAGGTACAAAATTTATTTCTAAGCTAAACAGACAAATGGGGATACAATTCAGCATCAACCCAGGACACTAGGGCAATCCCTGTCACTGAGAGAAGTGCTTTGTCCTGTGTGTTCAGTGTTAGGACTGAGGTGTGATTGAATTAAACCCTGAATTCTGGATTTCAGGCAGACAAGAAGACTCACAGAACTCTCTTTCTTTGCAGCAGGTCTTCGGACAGATTATTGGTCAACGACGGGAACAGGTAATTCACCCTTTTGGCAGCTTCCTGCAGGGGAGGTTTGGAGGACAAAGCTTTTAGTTCATGACTTGGACTTAAAGATACTGTTCAGTGATAACTTAAGAGGGCTAAATTCAGCCTTGGCATTTAAGTCCTGACTCACTAAAAGAATGACCAAGAATCTTGCATGTAACAAACACAGAAACTATCTACCTTTAATCTGCCTGGTAAATTTTTAGATGTACCTGGTAACATCTAAATCCTACATTAGTCAGAAACAAACTAAATCAGGTGTTTGTTATTCATTGTGTTGACCAGCAGATGAACCTTTTCTAAACTGGACAGTAATGAATTTAATATGCTGAACAAGAGCAATGCCTTTGTCCATCCTTTATCCACCTTAACTCCCTTTTCTCCAAGGTTAATGGTGAGTTATTCTTTTGAATGAATTCTCTAACAGTACTTTAGGCAGTTGAGCTTTGCCAGGGTTGTGGGAAACAGTATTTGTACGCCTGCTTGGTTTCATGTTGTAAACCTCCCAGAAGGGTTCTTTTCCAGTGTGCAAAGCACACACTTGAACAAGCAAGTCAAAAGTACAGTACACTTATTGTCACTAGTACAGGGAGTAGGTACCTAGAAAAAATGTGCTACTAGGTTGAGCAATAGTACTGCACCTCTGATGCAGACACCTGCTAAGACTCTGTTGGGCCAGCAGTTGTCAATCAGCTGGACATGTATTGGCCTCCCTTGCTCCTTGACACAGACAGACTTTTCATCTTGAGAAGTTGCACTGTTTTGGTTTTTCAAGGGCTTTATAGCTTTTTGTGTTTGTATTTTTCTTTTCTGGGACATTTTGTTGCACTTCTAGCTGCGATTTTCACTTCTGTTACCTTGCAAAGGTTTTAGCGTGCATATTTTTTTCCGGAATCCAACAGCTACTTTTGCCATGCAGCCCAGTCAAGCTCTCCTAGTTCTGAGGTCCACAGGTGGACTTCAAGTCACAGAGCATGAGCCATGTTTGCAATGTTTAGATTGCTAACAGCCTATAATTTCTCAAAACTCAAGTCAAGTTTGCTATAGCATTCACTTGTTAAAAGCCTCCCAACTTAAACTGCAAAGCATAACAATATTGGCTTCTATTGCATCTCATTACATGCATTTTATTTCTATGAAGAGTTTTACGTATTGGTGTTTACTTGCACAGTGATTTCATTTCCCAGTTCAGTGTTCCAGGGTGGAGAAATTAGCACAATTGGAACTTGGTTCCAATTTATTCCAGAATGCAGACCTTAAACAGAAGAAATTAAGAGGAGCGCAACACAAATATTGTTGCTAAGACTTTTTAGGACTTACATGGTATCTTTCACACAAAGGGAAAAGGATGACCTGCCTTTTCTAGACAGATATCTGTTCTAGACATCTGTTCTAGACAACCTGGTCAGACTTTGTATAGGCACCCACAGGTGTCAGCTGGTATCTGTGGGAAGCATAGAGTAAGTATGCAATGAAGTTTCTGGGGATAAACAACATGGATGGCCACAGTAGTTGAGAATCTTATAATGGTGCAATTTTATTTGTTGGGATTCTTTGATGGTGTCTGTTTAGGACTATAGAATATGATGCAGAGGTGAAAGATGCAAAGGTGCAGCAGCACAAAACGAATGAGCATTGGCAGGCTGTATTTTGAGAGCAATGGAGTTTATTTTGAGTATGGAGATGCACTCAGTGGTTAGTTCAGGCACAGACTGGAGTGCAGCTTTATTCAAGAGTGGTGCTGGAGAAGGGACTTGTGGACATTCAGCTGATGTGAGGTTTCTTGAATTGCCATAATATCTGGTTGTGCTGGTTTTTTTTAGGTAAAGACTTTAGCCAGCTTTGATGTCAAGCCATACTTGTAACTCTAGAGTGAGCTCTGAATTCTCTTGACTGTGCTCCATAGCAGAAGCAAGTACATCCCATTATTAATTACTTAGTAGAAATAATGATAGTTACATAATTTTAGAGATTATTATCAAAGTTGGTTCTGCAAAGAGTGACTAGTTAAGCACAAATAACTATTAAAAAGGTAAGAGATAAGAAGAGAAGAACAATGACTTAAAGTTTTTAATAGTTATAATTGTAATTAATTTAAATGAAATATGACCCTTACAGATTGTTCATAAACATTCATCGCATTAGTTTCAGAAGTGGAAGCTGGACAAAGCTTGCCACTTCCTGTCTTGATTAACTACTGGTCAGAAGGTCAACATTTAATTTGAGTCAACAATTGGTAGTAAACTTTCACAGTGCTCTAGTTGGAGTTCCATGATGGTAACTATTTCAGAGACTTATGTTTGTAATAGGCAGAAATTAATACAAATAATCACTTTGGATCTTATTCTCCTTAATTTGCATTTTCCTTTTTTCTCACCTTTCAAGGAGCTGTGTTAAGAGTTTTAGATATGACCAAACAAAAATTCCCTAAGCTTTTTGCTGCCTGCAAGCTGCAATATTGAATTGAAATAAAGACCTCAATATATTTTATTTGGAAATCCCAGTAGTTTCAGCTTAATTGGAAAATTGGATGCAAGTAGGATAATATTCTTCTTATCCTAGTCTAAATTATGACACAAATTTTTACCCTTTTAAAATAAATATTGTGTAGGGTATGTTGCATAATTTTTATTTCACAGTATTTCCATTTTTAATGGTGACTTCTAACGTTGCAAAAATTTTCAAGACCAGGCAGAACAAAGTCCTGATCTGAATTCATTTTGATCCTGCTTTGAGCAGAATGTTGAGCAAGAAAAGTCCTAGCATTACTTCCAAACTGAAGGACTTGGTGAATCTGAACTAGTGTGGCTAGCCGGTCTAGCTCATGTCATGATAAAACATTGAGAACCTTGACATTTGATCAATTAAAAAGTTGGAGGGATACAGACATGCAATTGCATTTTTGCTTTGATTTTATGTATTTTAAATAGCCTAATGTCCATAGGGGCAGGCAGTCCATTTATGCCTTGAAAGTAGATGAGTATCTCCCAGTGAAGAGTTAAGTAGTTTATCCTCTAGAAACTCCACAGAACTTTAACTGCAAATTGTACAAAATGGCACTGCTTTAGTGCAAATACCCTGCAAGAACAGAATAACAGCACCGCTGGCCATGCTCTCTACTTTTTATGAATAGACTTTTCTTTGACCACAGAGTTGTAACTAAGATGAAAATAATGAATGGCACAGACAGCCAGAAGGGGATGTTTCACAAGGTTAAGAGAGAATGGCTTTAAGCCAAAAAAGGGTAGGTTTGTGTTTAGGGTAGGAAGAAATCCTTTTCTGTAAGGATGGTTGCACAGAAAAGCTGTAGATACTCCATGGAAGTGTCCACAGCTGGGTTGGATGGGGCTCTGGGCAACCTGGTCAAGTGGAAGGTATCCCTGTCATGGCAGATTTTGGAACTAGATGATCTCTTACAACCCACACCACTCTATGATTCTATTATTACTTTGTTTTCCAAGTTAGATATGCTTTCATATTTTGCTTTAGTTTAACACAGGTTTTAGGATTCCTTGTTTTAATGCCATGTGGAATTAGGAGTTTTGGGGTGATTGCATCCAGTGTTAAAAACGTGACGTTTTCCCAGGGACGAATTGCGTGTATGATCTCTATGCTGACCGACTACACGAGCACTTTCCTCTGGACACACGAGCTACCTCAGAGGGAACAATTTGCTATTTTAAGCTCTTTGCATCTGTGGGCCACCTTATCCGCCTTTCAATAGTGTCCGTTCACATTGACGCGGATAACTGCATCACTGACTCGCTCACCATTTACGACTCTCTGATGCCAATCAAAGAGAAGATACTCTACCGGTGAGTGTTAATTTCTATTAAGAAATAATTGACAACTTTTGGTTATTTTCTGAAGATCTGTCATCTTCATTTTTTGGTTAGTTCGGTTTTGTTAAAATTGCTCTGATCTTCATGTATTACTCTCATAACACCTGACAAATTAAAATATCTTGGATAAATTATCTTGCTAATAAAAGGGAAAATTTTCTTCAATTTTTTTTTCTTTCTTTCTACTGGAGTGCATCTTCACCTAGCTACAGAACGATGAAAAATTCACATGTTACTGGGCAAAATTTTCTGTTTCTTATAAGGAAACAGATGCTGACTGAAAGAGAATGTCAAAATTTCCTCCCTTAAGCAAACTTCGGTATGAAGATTAGTGTTTTTCAGATAAAGACTGAAGTTCTGAAACTACGTCTCGTGATTTTCACTTACTGGCACTCACTAGTTCAGTGCTTTTTTTATCTGCTCTATTTGTTTAGAGGTTTATAAAATCTTAACTTGAAGCTGTGATGGGTTGAGGAATGTGGACTATTACTTTTTTCCTTTCCCCCTCTCTCTTTAATGATCCATTATACTTGTTTAGGGACTTTTTCTTTTAAATCCCTGGTAATTAATTCCATAGGACCCTGTAAATCAAAAGGAAACAACAGCACCTCCACGAAGTAGACTAAAGCTCAATGTTTTCACCCCTGAAACCCTTTTCTCTGGCATTTCAGTCTGTGTATAAGCCTCAAAAACAGAGCATTGGCTTTTCAGTCCTTTTTGAGAGCTGTCCTGTACTAATCTGTATCTCCAATTGACTTGGATGCTGTTCACTTACATGTTAGTATTCATAGAGGCATGGAAATGTCTGCTAGGTAGTGCATACAGGAAGTTGATTTTTTTTAGACTACTTGATTCAAGTTCTTAATTTCTGACTTGAAGAACAACTTTCTTGTCTTTTCACTTCCCAACAAGATAAAACTGTTGGTCTAATACAATAAGGTTTCTCTTTTTTCCAGCTTTTTGTTAATTTTGGCTTCATTTTTACTGGGAGTGAAGGCTGAAAATCCTTATTTCATAGAGTGAACCATTCCATATTCATTTTCATGTTTATAATTTCCTTCTTTTGGTAAGAAGAATTTCCAATATTGAGTTTCTAACTGGCCTTGTAACAGGTACTGTTGTGCTTAAGAGCATGGAGATTTGACTGGACTTTGAAATAGGTAAGATCTGAAGCAATGGAAAATTTATGCCTAGAGTGAGAGTAATGTGTTAAGCTTTTCACTTTCCAAGTGATTGCTTACATATTTGCTCTTCTTTCTTCCCCCTCAGAGCCTGTGAACCAGCTGATTCATTGGTGTCACTTGTGTCCACAAATAATCTAATGTTGGTAATATTTAAGGCAGCACAAGTAAAGGAGCAAAAGGAATTCCATGGCTATTTTGAGGTCATTACACAAGAAAGTAGGTTTGTTCTGTGTTTGGAAGTGTGTTTGTTATATTGTTTCTTCTAAGATCATGAAGTGTCTGTCATGTTTCTGACTATGGAAAAATGATTCCTGTATCTGAGTTTCTTCTTTTCACAGGTGCCTGTCTCTGCTTCAGCTCCTCTACATTACTGTGTGCCTTCCTATTGAGTAATGTAATCTAATCAGACTAGTGGTGAAGTGTGAAGGTAAAAGGCTGAAAGCAGTCCTGAATTCAGTTGGCGAGGTCTGCAACGTGCCAGTAGATGGGGCTGTTATTTCAGGTCTAACAATGGTCTCCCTTCTGCCTTGGGACTCCGGGATCATGTAAAGATGGAAGGATGTCAGCACTAAAAACTGCTTTCAGATAATAGAGCTTCAGTTGCTTTGTCTGCATTTGATATCAGCCCCTGCCTCCTCAGAAGCACAAAAGAGCCAGTAACGCTTGTTCATCAAGTCCATAACTTTATTGCTTTAATCTTTACGAAATGGTGAGATCATAATCACCACTAGTACAAGTATCATGCTAGCAGCACAAGGAGGAAAATCTCACCCAACTCAATGCAAGAAAATTCAAGCTGCTCAAAAAGATGCTGCATACTTTTTACGTTGACAGTAATTAAGCATTAATATGCCATCATAAAAGCATGTGATAAATTCTCTATAATAATTAACTTCAAGTTCTGTTCTTGGTGGGTTGGTTGGTTTGTTCTCTTTAAGTTCAAGTCTGGGTTTTCTTTGTTTCTCTGTGTGTGTGAGTTTGTCTTTAATGAATTCTGTAAATCCATTGAGCAGTCATACAAGAAAGTTTTGGTTTCCAGGAGGCTGATTAGTGTGTAGTCCATTTCACTTCTAACTGCCTGCATTCTAAGAATAGAGGTCCCTGCATAGTACTGCAGTGTGGATATATTGATATTCTTGTTTGCAAAACTGTCTTCAGGGAAATAACATAGATAAACTTTACAGTGTGTTCATCTGGTCCTGCAGAGCCCAGCAGTCATCCCTGGATCATTACATCCTTTATCTTCTGTGTGCATCACTGTAAAGGGTCTCTTTTTACAACTTGAATCCAGCTAAATATAATTCCTCAGCTGCCCAGCTTTGCAGTGACAGTCTTCTCATAAATTTGGATGCTTTAGGCCACTGAATAGCTTTACTGAATGTATATCAAGGTTTGTCAAATTTTGCCTCTTTATTTTTTTTTTTCCCCTAGAGTGTGGAAAAGCAATAGTGACAAAAGAGGAAACTGGCTATGAAGGGAGAATCACAAGTCCATATTACCCAAGCTATTATCCTCCAAAATGCCTTTGTGCATGGAACTTCCAGGTAACATGATTCTTTCTCTGTTAGGCACTGCTGTGTGTTTTGGGCAGACAGAACTTAAGTAAGGCAGAAGTGATTGGGTTGGCAGTAACCTGCATCCTCACAGATGTAGTGGTTTATAGAAATGGCATTGCTGAATAGCTGGCTGTGCTCAGGTGTTTTGTATCAGTTTTTTCTTTCTGTGCACTTGTTTTTGAGGAAGAGAATATGGTTCCTAAGCTGTCCTATTACAAAGGTGAAGAGCTAAGATAAGTTTTGATGTTTAGCCTGCAGAATTACTTCATGGCAGGCAATGTAAGACTTGACTGTTTTCAACTCCTCTCTTCCCACCCTCAGAAATTTGGATGAAAAGTATGTACAAAAAAAACTCCTCTAACCTAGTTATTACTGCCCCTTCTCTGGTATCTTTTCATATGCCTAATACATTTAATTTGTCTTCAGAATGGTCTGTCCTATCAGCGCAATCCCATAGACTGTTTTTTTAAATTTGGTATTCTTTTTCTTCATCTTTTCAGTTACTCTCCTGAAAGCTAATTGCTGAAAGTTGACATTGTTTTAAAGTAGTTCTGTTTTCTCTGACATGAGTGTTTCTTTATTAGTGCTGCTAAAATAAGGTCTCCTACTTAGGGTTTGCCCTTCAGTGTTTTCCTCTCTAAAAAACATAGCAATGGATGTGATGAGGTCCACTGTTTACCCATCTTTCTGCTTATGTTACTCGTGACTTGTTAAGCTGGTGACTGCCCACATTGAATCACAGTAATATAAATTAAGTCCAGCTAGCCATAACTTACAGCCTCTTCCCCTTCTAGAATGGTAAGGAGATCTTTTGGGGGCTAAATTTACAGTTTTCAGTTCACCCTGGACTTCTACTAGAGACATTTATTGCTCAAACCAGTTTCATTTTCAATGTTGTATTTTCATGCAATATTGAAACTTCGTTCATTTACCACATTGTATTTTCTGTATGAGAGAGGGAGAAAAATTTTCATTTCAGGATTTTTCCCTGAATCAGCCCTTGTTCTTGAACACTGCCTTGCCTTGTGAAAAAGGCTCTGTTCCTTTTATGAAAGGAATTTCCAATTAAGTATGAATAGTCGTGATTTTGCTGGGCTTAGAAATGTTTTGTGAAATACTAAATAATGTATGGCTGAGCCAGTGCTAGCAGAAGACTATATGATTGTGATAGAAGTAACTCCTATCATTACAAAGGTGGCACAAGTACTCCAGGCAGTGTCTTAACTCTAAAAATCCACTGCGGCTCTGTGTCCCTACACCTCACATGTGTCTGTGAGTCCTTTGATCTCGATACAAAAGCTGCATTCTACGGCCAGTGGCTCTCTGAAGATGAGAAGGCTATTGGCTAGAAAGGGAGAAAGCCTGCAGCTGTGGTGGGGCTGTGCCAACCCTTGC
This sequence comes from Polioptila caerulea, assembly GCA_013397295.1. Taxonomy (NCBI): domain Eukaryota; kingdom Metazoa; phylum Chordata; class Aves; order Passeriformes; family Certhiidae; genus Polioptila; species Polioptila caerulea. The sequence continues at coordinate 983,099 of VYXF01003486.1, forward strand.
TTTGACTCAGGACTGAATAGCTGGCAAGTGTGTAAAGTGCTGGCTGTTGAGCTGGTGAAGCCAGCACAGCTCCCACGGTGTGGCAATGCCAAGCTCCTTAATTCCTGAAATATGTTTATAGACTTTTGTGTTCTATGCCCACAAAAGGAAAAAGAAGACTGCTTGCACTGTCTTTCTTGTTCACAACAGACTCCACAGAAGAGCCTTGGTATAGCTCTGAAGTTTCATAACTATACCATTAGTGAGAAGAATATTAAAGGCTGTGAGCGAGGGTGGTGGAAAATTAATGAACGCATGTAAGTACTCTGCATGGATTATTAACGTGATGGTACCAAAATAAACCTTCCCATTACTCACAGCTCACTCAGGGAGCTTCTGCCAGGACAGAAGTAATTCACTGGGTTGTCCCACCATTCTTTCATTTTAGCTGATGATGTAACAATCCTTATAAAATGTGTGTATGTCTATATATATATTCTACTGAAAAGTACCAGAAAGATGAAGACAAGAGTCTTTGGTACTCTCTGGAGAGAGAGAAATGGAAAGAGTTGGATGAAGATTGATGTCCTGTGAACTCTAAAATAATTCTGTGTTTTCTGGGGCCATTAAACAAGGTCTGTTTAAAGCCCTTTTAAGTGTAACTTAATTCTATGATTGCTCAAGAGGATAGCGAATCTAATTAACTTCTTGTTCAAAGCCATTGCCATGAGATGATTGGGAATAGAACTGCAACTGCTTCCTCATTCCAGTCACTGGCTCTTGAAGGAGAAACTGCACAAAGTGGCTTTCAAGGAACCACTTTATTTCTGAAGTGTTTTTTATTAAAATATTTATACTGGTGTTTTATTAAGATACCACTGCTTTCCCATCACATTGTCCACCCATTCTTTCCTCAATTTCGAAGTCATCTTTGGAATGCTGGATGGTAAGGCAAGGCTAGATTTAAAACATCAGATTTTTTTTCTTAAACTTCATTCAAATGGAAACCTCAGTAAGATGAGTCTTAAAACTAAGTTTCTGAACTCACTACTTGAACTAAGTCAATTAGGCCCTTAAGAGTACAACCAAAAGAATTACAGAGAGAAGAAAAAGCTTTTTCTGTTCTTCAATAGCATGTTTTATTTATAGAGTGAAATTTCAGTTTGAAGCTCCTGCAATTGTGCCTTGATGGGAATTGGTTGCTGGACTAAATGAGTGCATAAAAACACCAGTCAAAACACATCACAATTAGTGTGTTTGTGGGGGTTTTTGATGGTCTTTTTATGACAGAAATGGAAAGATTTGTGATATTTGGGATGGCTGAGATAAAAAACAAAGGCAAAATCTGGAGGAAAAAATTATAATAGTTTCATACCGGAGAATTCTCTGACAGAGAGTCCTGAAAGAATCTGAGCAGCTTTTTGACAAACCTGCCAATTATGCATTCCACAGAATCAAATGTCCGTGGTATGATTCTTAGAGGTGCATTCAGGATTACTTTTGAAGTACTGCACCAGAATGCATGCTCCTGCTTTCAATTGCAAGTTACTGGTTATAATAGTAGACCAAGACAAGCTTTTCTTGGTGTGTTGTTGAAAATAATTATTTTGAACTTGTGATTTTCTGTTCTATATTTACTTTTGAAGGGGAAAAAAATATGACTTCAAGCATGAAACATGATGATGTTTTGTTTTCTTTTCTTTTTCTCCAAATTTTAATTGTTAATGAAATGAGGGGAAGCGGGGCCAGGCAGGGGACCTCTAGTTTTCAGCTTCTTGCAGTTGCAGCCTGTGGGATGCTTATTCTGTTATCCTAGGTAAAAATTATCTTAGGTTAAGAACCTTTGGGATACTGATATTAGTAAACACTGGGACCAAGCAGCTGGTGCAGATAAGGTTCCTTCAGACCTCTAGGGACAACTTTATCTAACCAGAGACACTGAACACAACGATGCAGTTCTTCCTTGTCTTTCTTCCAGTGGACATACAATGCTTTACTGCCTTGTCAAAGAAATTACAGCTGATGAATTTTTTTACCTGAAATTCTCAGAGGCAAGAATACCAATGAGTCTCTTATGAGCAGACCTCTGAACACAGAGGTGCTTTATTTGTCTTAAACTGTTAGTGCAGTATCCCATTGTTTCTGCTACAGCATGTATCTGCTCATCCCCTGAAAAACTATCCCGCTCACTTCTCCAACATATGGGACAGGATCCCCTTAATCAGTTTCTCTCTGGAGCAATTACACAGAGTTACAGATGATGCTTTGCAATTTCCATTTGCCCTGGACCAATAAAACACCAGCAAAAGGCTCCTGAGGGCCTGTGGCTTTGTTTTATAAATCCCATGAGCATATGGCATTTGTCACTGTGTAAAGGAGATGTACCTGTTTCAGCTTTTCCACAGATGGGCAGCAATTTCCTCTGCTTTTGGTGAGATGAGTTTGTTTTATTTGTCTGGGAAGGGGTCAATAGAGACTTCAACTTTGTTTTGTTTCGTTTGTGGTTTTTTTGTTTGTTTTGTTTTTTATGTTGCTAGGATTTGTTGGAAGGAAGATTGTCTAAGTCATTGACAGAAGGAGAAATGTAGAAAATGTCTGTGAGCTAGTTGAAGGGACTCAGATAAGTAAGCAGCATTTTGCTATGCACTTTGACAGACTGTATTGGGTTAGGAGCATTGGTGACAAACACTAAAATTAGTTACAATTAAAATTCCTGTTGGAGGAAGTCTTCACTCAACACTGATAGATTTGGTGGGTGGATATACTGGTTTGAAGGCAAACCAGCAGGAGGAATTAACTTCACACAAATATTTTGCAAGAGCTTCCAAGTCAGGGCAGCAATTTAATAGGAAAACACTGATTTAAACCAAGTAAATCAGTACAGAAACACTGATTTAAACCAAGAAAGTCGGAATACATCCTGACACCCCGTTGGTCAGGGTGGCAGTAGCAGTCTGATTAAGTGGTGGCTACAGTCCTGTTGGAGGATGGATACAGTCTTGTTCAAGAAGTGATCCTGTGAAAATGTCTCATCTTTCTCTTGAGATCCAGTGGTGGCTGTCAAGAGCTCTTGCTCTCTGGCTATCAATTTATGGTATTGTGGTGTCCCAAGCCCCAAATTATATACAAGTGGGATGTCTGGTACATCCCCCAGGGCAGGGAATTTCACAATGGGGTAATGTAATTCTAGGAGTCATTCTGGGGAGTGGGAGTTCTTGATGGTCCATTAGCAGAGATGGCCCCCTCCGAGTGGCAGCTGCTTCCTCGGTGGGAGTTACCAGGGCTGAGTCATGGGGAAGATAGAGAAACACTGCTCCACCCAGTTNGGGGGTGGGGGGTTGATGTTTTGTTGTTTTGAGGGTTTGTTTGCTTGCTTCTTTATTTGGAGCTTCTTTTGCAATTAATTTTCCTGTAGTAAAAAGCTGTCAAATTTACTGGGATTCTTGCATCTGCTTTCAGGATGTCAAAGAGGAGTCTTGTTTTTTTTTAATTGTTTTCTTCCTTTATTTTTCACATTGTTGGAACAGAATCTCCTAGATCTATTTACAAGATGTTTCATTTTAATAGTTTGAAATAAGGCATGCATGAAAACATAGGAATGAGTGTGTCCATTCCCAGCGGTAGACTTCTTTGGGATGCTCAGGACACTGAGGCAACATCTGTTCACATGGAAATCACTGACCAGTTTTTCTCCATTCATTGACAGGAAGAGTAGTCCTGCTGCAATGTTTGATGTGGAAAACTACACAAAGGAAATATTTACGTCTGGCTAATAGTCCACTACTCCATTTAACAATACAACAATCCATTTTTTTACTTTTGGTCTTTGTGTTCGTTTTGCTGTCAGTGAGTGACCTTGTACTGCTGCCAAACAAGTGTGTGTGCCAAGTCTGCTAAAAATCAGTACAACTGTCTGTGCTCTTAAATCTGTTTAAGATTTGTATGTACTTTGATTTTGGCAGGAATATTAAAGCCAGATGTTTTTCTTATAAGTGTTGCATTTTTGAGGCATTTTGGTCAAACAGGGGAGAGACTCTTTATTTCCATTTCTTGAACAGCCTGTGCTGAGCATGTTCACCGGTTCACTACATTTAAAACTGTCTCCATTTTAAAAATAATGATCCAGCAACCTTTCCCTTGTCAAAGAGGCTTTGTTTGGTTGCGGGGTTTTTTTGCTTTGGGGTTAGTTTGTTCTTCTTTGCTTTTTCTTTTTTAATGTAGGTTTTTTGTTGCCCACCCCCACCCGCCAGCCAGAGATTGGCATATTTGATGAAAGGAACATTGGAAATTAATTTTAAATGGACGGATTAAATGTTTGCTGGCATCAGAAAGCATTTAGGTTTCTCTGAATCAAGTGGCACCTAGGCAGAAGTCCAAGGAACCTCTTTGCCAAAATAGTAATTTAAGTAGATGTGCACCCAACGCATTATTTTTAGGATTATTTATTTGAAGGTGTGACATTCAGAATTTCCACAATGTTAATTATGAAAGCTGGGTGACTGCTGAGAAATATTTTTGGGTTTTGTTCCTAATTAAAGTATGGCAGCTGACTGTGTTTCAGAATTTCAGTGATGTTAGCATTTAAATTGTATATAAGGCAGTTTTCGTGTGAAGGCTGCTCTAGAACTTGCCTAAACACTTTCAGGTACTGTGGTTACTATGTTGATCACCAAACAGTGTTCCACATTACAAGTTCTGCTGTCAGTGTGGAGCTTCAGTGCAGTTCGAAGGTCTCCGAGAAGCCCCTGCTGGTGGAGTATGGCAGCTATAGCATCAGCCAGCGTAAGATGGATTTTATCTCTTTCAACCCTTCTTTGCATTGCAGATCTGTGAAGTAGCACTTTTTGGGTCGAGCAGGACTTGTAAGTTTATTCCAGAAATTACCTGTTGGGTTTCAGTTCATTTTCTTTTCTAATCTCACCAAGTCAGATGACTAGCAAACAAAGAACCTTTCCTAGGTTGCGCAGCTGAGGTTTGTGAGCATGTACAGTGTGCTCTGGTTTCCTGCATGCACACTGTCCTCTTCTGTACAGTCCTCAAAGCTTCCTGTTATGCCTAAAGAGGCTACTTAGAACAGAGGCCAGACAGTGTTAAAGGAGTATGACGCCTTAAGTTTTAGCTTTTATATTTTTTAGATTCTGTGCTATTAGTGTGTAGTCCTGGGTTTCATATTAAGTGCTACTAAGTTCTCTACACAGAGTAGGTAGACAAAACAATTCCTTTTCTAGCTTGGGACCAAGGACAACCGATACAACTTTCAGGCCCAAGAACAGAAACAACGGTGAAGTGAGAAGAAAAAACAAGGAGGATGGAGCTTCATAACCTGAAGCTATAACTGGAAAATTAACTCCAATATGCTAATGGACCAGAACTTATAAAAGTGTGAGACCTCATGATCACTCNGTGGCCCTACCCAAGATGGACCCAATATGGAGGGCAGGTCACACATTTTCACACTTTTAGAGGTTTGGTCCATTTGCACATTGGGATTAATTGTCCAATTACAGCTTCAGGTTATGAAGTCCCATCCTCCCAGATTGCTCCCCTCAATTTGTTGTTGTTTATACTTTTTGGGCCTGAAGCTGCAACAGTGTCCTTGGTTCTCAGGCTGGAAAAGGATTGTTTTGTCTAACTAAACAGTGAGGAGAACTTGCTAACCCTTCATATAAAGTTCAGAGTTATATATTAATGCAGTACAGAATCTGGATAATATGAAAGCTAAAACTTAAGGCATCACCTGCATGGCTATGACCATGGTGCAGTCAGTTGAAGTCTGCTGTTCTTGTTGGTTTTCATCCCCAATGTTTTGTTTGCAATGTTTCTGTTGCTATAGGGCTTCCAGGTAATGAAAAGAGTACCTACCAACTACCTGCTTATTTCAGTGTTTCCATGTATTTATGTATAGTGTGTGCAAATCTGGAATCTGAGCTGAAAAAAACAGCTCAAAAAATTGATAAACTCTGAGACCCTGAGATTTTTCCAGTCCTGAAAAGATGACTTGTTTACTGGTAGTTTTTCACCTGTGTTAGTCTTATATATTCTTTTTAATGTAGTAGAGAAGTAGTGGTTACTTGTCATGTTAGAGGAACTTTATTCAATGTAGAGTATTATTCAAATGTAGAGTATGTAAAAAGAAGGTAAATTTTATTATTTTAGTTTATAAGGCAGAATTAGGTAGTTCATACACCACCTCAAAGCAGGTATATTTACCAAAATTGCAAAGTGCTGCAGATTTTGGTTATTGGAAGTGAGACTATCCTCTAAAATAAAGATGGCATTCTAAGCAGTCTTTTGTTGCACCATAAAACACTGGCTAATTTGGTCCAGCCCTAGAGAGCCTGTGGTACATATTCCAGGAACAGCTGAATTGGAACTTTAGAAACATTTTTTTCCACTTCTTCAATTCCCAGTTTTCAACATTTGAATTCAATTTAAGTGCTCACAATGTATACAGACTATTAAATTTAGATCAACTTTATCATTCCTTGGAGCAGCTTAGTGACTGTAAATTGAAACAAGCTGGCAGTATTTGTGAAAAGGAAATTTTGAAGTTTGGTAGCTTGGTTTTTTGTTTTGTTTTTTTTTTTCCTTTTTAACCTCCAGCGTGTCCACCTGGGCATTTCAAGTGTTCTACCGGCTTATGCATCCAGCAGATGCAGCGCTGTGATGGCATAAACAACTGCTTCGATGAAAGCGATGAACTCTCTTGTGGTTTGTATTCACTCATTAGAAATCTTGATTGGAAAACACAGTGAATGTATTCTCTAATCTAGGAGGGCAGCAGAAACAAGGTGAAATTTTTTTAATGGGGATAACAAAAGATGTTTTCAGCTTCCCTTGTATGTCCAGGTACAGACTATCTGTCAGTGTCTGTCTTGAATACTTAGTTTGTAGTTAATTGGCAAGGGACAAAACTAAGAATGAAGAAGGTACTGGAGAGCACAAGGAAGAAATTTAAATGTTCAATAATAGCTGTAGTAGACTACAGCTAAAAAGAAAAGAAACTTCTTTTCTAAAAAGTTTCTTTTTTTTTCTAAAAAGAAAAGAAAGAAAACTTTTAGTTTTTCCTCATGTGATAAAAACTGGCAATTATTAATGAAGTTCTGTCCCATTTTGAGATGAGTTATTTTATTGTTGTGGGGAAATGACAAAGGGGGGGTTCATAGAGTAGATGAGAGTGATACTAAACATCTCCACCTGGGGAGCTCACTGAATTCCTTTGTGCTCTGTTTTCTCCATGCATAATGTGGCATTGATGTCCATCCTTGTACCATGCTGTAAAAGACTGAATGTTGTATCCAGACATAGTGAGGAGGGAGTGTGTAAGCATTTACAGGAATGTCTCTGTACCTGATTTGGCTTATATTTTCTAAGTTGTGCCTGAGTGGAACTGTGACTCCAGCTTCGCAATACAGGACAACTTGCTTGTCTGCAATGGAGTAAGTGATTGTGAGAACGGAAAAGATGAGCAGAACTGCACCCACAGTAAGGCTGCTCTCCTGAATAACTTTTTTTCTCTCTTTTGTTGTCTGTCTATTCCTGACTTGAATTCTGAATGCTGCATTCAGAAGGTTAAGAGGCACTATCAAATCTCACTTGGACTATATAATTCCGTTCAGTTCTTCTGATACACTTAGAAACAAGCCATTACTGATTTTAAACTATTTATTTTTAATAAGCTCATGAGCATCTGTTTCTGCAAAATACTGGCAGAAAAATTGGGTACTTCAGGTGCATGATGGGGATCTAGGGATTTAAAGCTTGAATCTGAGATTTTATCTCTTTTCAGCATAATCTGTGCAAATTAATTCCTGGATCTGTTTTACCATCTGTAAAATAATTTGAAAAATGGTGGTTTCTCTGTAGCAGTTTTCAGGATTTTAAGGTTAGTGGAAGCCATAAATTTAGCATTAGGCAAATGAAAGTTTTGAATCAGGACTTTCTTGAACTTTTTACGATAAATGGATCCTGTGACATATGCAATGGACTTATGAAAGGGAGCACAACTGAAAAGTGCTGCAAGTGACTTTTGTAAAGAAAACGTTTTTGACCCCTCTGACAAGATAGCATGAGTAATGATTACAGGATACTTCTGTGCATTGACAAGAAAAATGGATTGGGTTTGAGTGGCCTCATTTATTGCAAGCCACAGGGAAACAGGAAAATACTGAGTTTAGGGGTTGCAGTTTTACTGGATATAATTAATAAGGCTGCTTTCACTACAATCTTTTATTTCACATTTAATACTGAAATACAAAGGAGAACTACTTTTCAGAGTACTGGATGTTTTCTCTTGCCATCCTTACACTACATCTAATTTTCTTTACTAAATGTGTGTTAGTGCTGTGGGAAAGGATAGGAGGAAAACTTTGTTTGGACTTGCCCAAGTAAATGCACATCCAAGCAGAGATGCAGTTCTATTTGAATAGTTTATCCTGTTTAGAGATGCAGCCATCCCAACCAAAGTGCTTTTTTGTCGTATTACTTCCTGTCTATTAATACATGTACATCTTCTATCTGTGCAGACATGTCTTCATGTGTTAAACTGAGCCAATGGTTGTTTTGGGTTTTTTTCCTCACAACTATTTCAGGTATTCCCTGTACTAACCACACATTCAAGTGCAAGAATAACATTTGCATCAGGAAACAATATGCAAGGTGTGATGGGACTGTGGACTGTGTTGATGGAAGTGATGAAAGCAGCTGCAGTAAGTTCCTCTCAAATATTCATCTTTCTGAACTTTGAACTTTTTACACAATAAAAATTTGTTCCTGTTTTGGAATGATTACAAGTCAGGTTGCAGTTACTGAATTTTTATTGCATTCTCTCTGTGGTAGTTGGGTAATGATCAGCTATCAGTTTACCTCAGATCTGGTTGCAGAATTTGCCAAGTTCCCTTTGGAGGGTGAGCTTACAGTTATGGGGAGCCTTAGACAGTTGTACTGTTTATTGCAGCTATGCTAAGGATTAGGGCAGCAGGGTTAATTACAGAGTGAACTTGGTTAGTTGGTGAGGCAGCAACTTCTATTGTCTGCAGCAATGCCCGCCACTTCATAAGTCAGACTGTATTTGGACTTCAGGAGTGATCCAGCTGCAATGAGAAAAAAAAACCACAAACTTTTCACTTCTCTCACTCTTCCAGATGAAAAGGTAGAAACCTTTTCAGTTTGTTTTGCTGTAAAACAAACAGATCATTGTCACTGCGGTAGCAACAAAAGTGGGGTTAGGATTAGTTGCTTATGAATGGTCTCAAGTATATTACATAACATGGATGTGTTGGAACAAGTCCAAAGGAGGTTAATGAAGATATCTGTAGGCTGGAACACCCTTGCTAGGAAGACAGGCTGACAGACCTGGGATTGTTCAGCCCAGAGAAGAGACAGCTTTAGGACGAAGGCTCTTAACACCTTCTGGTACTTAAAGGAGCCTACAGGAGAACTGGAGAGCGACTTTTCACAAGGGCACGTAATGATAGAACAAGGAGGAATGGCTTTATAATAAAAAATGGTAGATTTAGATTAAATATAAGCGAGAAATTCTCCACTGTGAGGGTGGTGAGGCCCTGGCAGAGGTTGCCCAGAGAAGCTGTCGATGCCTCATCCCTGGAATTGTTCAAGGCCAGGCTGGGCAGAACCCTGAGCAACCTGGTTTAGCGGGAAGGTGTCTCTGTGCATGGCAGGGGGGTTGCGATTAGATGATCTTTAAGTTCCCTTTCCAAACCAAACCATTTTATGATTTTGCCTGGCCCTCAGCTGTCTCTGGCATGCTGCCTGTATGTCAAATCTGTCAGCACTTGCCTTGGATCCAGTAGGATGTTTTAAGAGACTAGCCATATGCCTATTTTTATTTGGAAACATTACAGCTGCATTCGACTTTCTGGATGTGTTCAGGAAAGGGTCCAGAAATATTAACACCTGCGTGTGGGAGTGTAAGAATAAAACTCCTGCACAGAAACTTTATATGCAAGCACTAGGGATGAACAGGAGGCTTTACAGAAGGGTCTTTCTTCCTTGCTTATCAAATTAATAGTTCAGATTTTTGAGCTGAGACATGACTTCTTCACCTGTGTGTAATATACATTGTCAGACTGTCAGTCATTTCCATACAAAATAATAATTGTACTACCTTGTTTCTCAAATGAATGTCCAATCTCCACATACATTTTTCTTGTATCATTCCCACTGTTTTGGCAAGAAGTTTTCTGAAGATGTTGAACTTCTTTGTTGATGGTCTCCTTTCAAGTCAGGGTTGGCTGTATCAAAAAGAGATGAGGGTTTGCCTTTTTGTATATATTCATTGTGATGCTTATTAAATCAATGGATCCTTTGACATTTCTGGCACAAGAATATTTAAGGGCTTATTTCTGTGGCAAATCTAGAAAAGGAACTTAGAAAAATTTCCAGACAAGTGCTTTTTAATGGAGTTACCTCTTGTTTCTTTAATAGAGTAGCCAAAGAGAGAAGTTTCGCAACTATAGCAGGGGAATTAAACAGATTTCAAAATATTTCAAAGTGCAATATTCTTTCATGCCGTGCATGGGAAGCCCCCTCATTAAAGGAAAGTACTGGAGATGGGGATTATAACCTGAAACATCTCTTGCAGGTTGTGGCAGTAGCAAGATCAGCAGTCTCACCTCTCGGATTGTAGGTGGTTCAAATACTGAGGAAGGTGAATGGCCCTGGCAGGTCAGCCTCCATTTTGTGGGAGCTGCTTACTGTGGAGCATCAGTGATATCGAAAGAATGGCTTGTGTCTGCAGCCCACTGCTTTCAAGGGAGCAAGTGAGCAGTCTTCACTCTATATCTGTCCCAAACATGGCCAGAATCCACAAGTACCTTTAGGTTCGAGAGTTTGAACTGCATGGAGATGCTGTGCTCCCCATTCCCAAGCCCTGCTGTCAGTGGGTGTTTTGAGGGACTTTTTAAAGAAACAACTTCTTTGTTTGCTCCCATCCAGGCTGGCTGACCCCAGAGCATGGCGTGCCCACCTGGGCATGCAAATGCAAGGCCATGCCAAGTTTGTGTCCGCGGTCAGGCGGATCGTAGTGCACGAGTACTACAACAGCAGGAACTACGACTACGACATCGCACTGCTGCAGCTGAGCACGCCGTGGCCAGACACCATGAGCCACCTCATCCAGCCCATCTGCCTGCCTCCCTCTTCCCATAAAGCCCGCAGTGGAGACAAGTGCTGGATAACAGGTTGGGGCCAAAAGCAGGAAGCAGGTCAGTTTTATTCCTTCCATTGAGCTAATGTTCTTCCGAGGAGCCTTCACAGCTGGGGGAGTGTGCATGTACCTTCGTACGCTCAGGAAACTTGGCTGCTGGTCCCATGGATCTGAATGTCTTCCATTTTGTGTTGTTAGTGTAGGGAGCTACACTTACCCCAGAATATCACAGTGTTATCTTTCCTCTCTGCTCGCCTTGGAGGTGTGGGATGCATGGTATGGTTTCTGTCTTTGGGCTGCTGGTTAGTCATATGTGAAATTAAAAAGCTGGTTTGAAAGATAAACATAATGCCTCAAAAGAAGAAATGGGAAGGTGTACTTTTTCCTGTTTCCCTCTATTCCTTTTGTCAGCTTCTAAAATACAAGTACCAGAACAGTCTTTTAATTTCAAAGTGTACTTTATTATATACTAGCTTTATCAAATCCTAAAACAAAGTTTCATGATGTAAACAAGTGCTTACATATTTGAATACGTGGGTGAGGGCTTTTGGGCTATAAGCAGATTTTGAACGAATCACCTGGTGATGAGATTGAGCCTGCTGTATTGAAAGGAGGGGAAACTTTGAGTTAATTCTGTTATTATTAAAGAATATATCTTCTAAAAAAAGGGGGTTTCATCAAATCTTTCAGACAGAAAGAAGCAAATTTGGAAATTGGTTCTTTATGCTGTCAGAATTCGCACTCTGAAACTCTGACTCATAATCTTGAATTCGGCTCCTTCACATATGCTGCCCTCATTGCAAATCTATCATGTGGTGATCTAAATATCTTTGTAAAATTCTGGGATTTTTTTGAAATGAAAGTGAATTAAGAAGTCTTGAGACATTTTGGAAAAACAGAGGAAAAACTTTTTGGCCAGTCCTAGTGATTATGCATTGGTGTGTCTGAAGGACCCAGAACACATTACACAGTTGCTGATAGTTTGAAGAGGCTTTCTGCTCTGTTGCAGTTAGTTGTTTGGAATCTGGGATACCTCGATGGTCAAAAGTATCTGTGGGTATTTTCTGAAGACTTCTTTTGTATTTCAATGGATTAGTAAAATGCTAAGCGCTGTTGAGTCACTCCACTCTGAATTTGTTTTCCAGATGATGAAGGTTCAGCAGTTCTTCAGAAAGCAGAGGTAGAAATTATTGACCAGACATTATGTCATTCCACATACGGAATTATCACAGCTAGGATGTTTTGTGCTGGGCTATCATCTGGGAAAAGAGATGGGTGTAAAGTATGTATCTCAGCAAACTTTGCAAAGAGCTTATGCTGTCTTTCATTGTTGCATGATGCAGTGTAAAGTTGACTGGTAGACCACTTTGTGTTTAGTATGTTTCAGTTCTGAAAAAGTGCAGTGTAAGAATTGTCTGTCAGCAAATCTCTTCTGTGGGTGACTTCAGAGTTCTACTGCTTTATGTGCATGAGTAGCATCACTAAGTTTCAGTTGTAGGTCAAGAGCCAATCAAATTGCAAGTCCCAATAACAAGTTGAAATCAGACAATTTTTGGCATAATAGGCTCTCAGCTGAAGAAAAAACTGAGAAACTAGTTTGTGTCTTTTCAGATCCTTCCCTTCCAACCTGGAACTACAGGACTGTATGATGAGCTGCAGGCAATTAGGCAGAAATTTGCAAGTGTAAAATATTTCTGATCTGGAAAAGCTGAAAGATTATAAATGTAAAGTGCTGAATTTACTTCTAATGAATAGTAGTGAAACCACATAGACACATAATATATAGCTATATGACACAGTATTACAGATCTTATATTCCATATTATATTATATTAAACTTATATAAACCATACACATTTACTGCTGAAATAATAATAAAGCCATTTTTTTATGATGGACATCTGGAATCTTGAAGATGTTCCAGCTTTCACTGATCTACATAAAAATGAGAGAGCCTACAATGGCTGAGGGAGTATAATGCACCAGCGGTTTTTTAGAGGTTAGTGAGGCCATTGATGTTAAGTATAATTTTCAGCAACTGGAGAATTTGTTTGTTTGTGGCTGCTCAAGATATAGCCAAGGAAAGACATCATTTTGGCTGTGTTTTGGTAAAGGCAAATGATTTGTGTCTGGCAGTTGTTAGAGCTAATCAAATTGTGGTATTTCTGTTTAGTGAGAAGTGCTTTGGTTTTGTTCTAGGAATGAAAGAAAAGACTTGCAAATTTTTAGTCTCAAAATGTAAAATCTTATTTGTCATGGAAGGGAAAAATTCTTCTAAATTCTTAACCTTTTTTGAGTCAATTCAAGATAATCCTACTTTGAAGAGAGGGTGGCACCTAAGCACCTTGGAAGAGTTCCCTTCCAACCTGCATATGCCAACAACCTATAAAATGAAGGCAAAATAGTTTTCTAGCTCTAAAAAAATATTTCTCTAGAAAGAAGGCACTTCTCCTGCAAAATATCTGAATTTTGCCAAATGCACCTTTTGCTTTTAGAGTTTGTTTCTTGCACCCAATGTTTTGGTATAGTTTGATTTGCCACTAGGTGTCTTTTTCAGAGATGCTGTGTGTACAGCAAAGCCTTACTGGGAAGTATAAGCTTGGTCCCTGGAATTTTCCCCAAATGGTGGCAAATGGTTTTATACCTAATGCTCCAATGTATTTCTAAAAGAACACCCTGTAAAGGAAGAGTCCTAGTTGCTTTGTCCTGTATTACAGCATAATGAGATCCTGTATTTAATTTTGAAGTCTAAAACAGACTTCATTTTAAATGCTCTAATTACAAAGACATTATGGGCATATAAACTTTATATGCTTACTAGTATCTACTACAGGACAATCATTAGGCTCTTCCTTCTTAAAAAAAAAAAAAATCAAGAAAAACCCTAACACAAAACAATTGAGGAATTCCATCTATTTCCATTTACCTCTAATTTGAAAGAAGTCATGCAATTATTAAATACTTTATTTATTGTATTTATAATATTTTAAAATATATTTTAAAAGCTTACAATTTTTGAGTTTTATTGTGTAACCTATGAATGTACATACATGTTAAGTAGATTTGGGGTTTAGCTGTAAGTGTGAGGTTAGGAAAAAAAAAAGTGAATTTCAAATATAGTCCATGCAAAGTAATATCTTTATTAGTGTCTTTAAAGAGGGAGAAATACCTTCTCTCTTGTGAAAGAGCAAGCTTTGGTAAAACTATGCAATACCATCTGCTTGAAAAAAACCCCAATTATGAATTGTTTGAACTATTTGAATATGAAAATATAATCACTGGAATTATGCAAAATATCTCCTGTGGATTTTACTCCAGTTTTTATAATTCATATTTTAAACACATATAACACAATACATTATTTTTAGGGTGATTCTGGTGGACCACTGTCATGTCAAAGCAATGGAGATGGAAAATGGTTTTTGACTGGCATTGTGAGCTGGGGTTATGGATGTGGAAGACCAAATTTCCCAGGTGTCTACACGAGAGTGTCAAATTTTGCACCATGGATACACAAATATGTGCCTTCAGTCTTGTAACTTGAAAACTGTTTTCTTGGAATAAATCATGTCCTGGATACCTTCATTAAAATTATATTTGGAAGAGCTGTTCAGTGGTGGAATTTCTTTGCATGTCTCTTGCTGATTCTGGAATTTACATATTTATAATACAATAAATACCATTGTTCCAAGCTTCGGTGGAAAAGGAGGACGCTGTTCCTTGTGGTGATTGTTCCATGCAGATGCCTGGAGACACATGGGGAGATGCAATAATAAACTTCATTTTCAAGGCACCAACTAAGTGCAGATGCACTCACCTGTCAGGGAAGCTGAAAACACAATTGATGATGTAAACAGAGAGCTTGAGGCTTACTCGTCACTTCTTCTGAGATGTGTGCAGCCAATACAGAAGTAACTGTGAAGCAGCAATGAACTGTTTGAACTCTGGCAAATACTACTTTCCCTGCCTCTTCCACAAAGACAAGCTTACAGGGAGAAAGGGAGAGGAGGCACTGTAAAAAGTAAACTCAGTCCTTTCAAACCCATAGGGCCCTAATTTTTGAAGATCAGAAATTCTACTTCTTTAAGGGGTGATTTGTTGCATGCTTATTCCTTCTCCTGCTTTCATTTTAGTTAACTGCATGATTTAGAGCTACTAACTCTTTTATTTCCTCCTTTCATTTCTTTATTTTCAAGTTCATCTCCCTAAGAATTTGAATTCTTGAGCTTCAGGCAACTTTATCAAGATGAATAAACATGATGATGTGTGTTATTGTAATGATTTTGTCCTTGCCAAAATAAAACTGGTGTTTCTGAAAGTTCCTGGTACAATTTTTATGCAAAAGTGAGTTTGTTTCCTCTGTGTGTGTTTTGTTCTGTGGTTTTTTTTTCTCATTTCTGTGAAGGAAGGGTCAAAGTGTCAGTCAGCAGGCTCTGTGTGTGTAGCAGAGACAGGCTGTTGAAAAACAGAAGACTTGAACAAAGCCACCTGTCTGCAGCTGTAGTTTGAATTTCTGAGCTATGAGGATTGCCTTCCAGTTAATTGGTTTTGCAATCTCTGTGTGAACAGCTGGGAGTTGTTTGTTCCCTTTGTATTATTTTTCTGGGGCTGAGATTTCTTCATCCTCTTTTGCTTTTCTAGATTCTGTTCTTTATGCTCTCGCTCTCTCTTTTAATGTATCAAATATGTTATTTCCCTACACACGTCCTCGATTTTCATTTTACATGGAGAATATGCTGAACTTGATGGTTTACTGTCTTAAAGCTGCTTTTCCTTTCAAACAGGAAATGTGAACACAAATTGTTTGCAATTTACTTACTGCATTTATAAGCTGTAAAACTAAGGTAATATGTGGAACTGAGCATTTCTCCTCTCTTACGGATGTTTCTATGAATTCCCCAGGGTGTTTATTAGAAGATGCCTCATTTATATTACCCTGGGACCTTTTTTCTGTAAATTGGTTGCATGTCCTTTACATTGTGTCATAAATGATTTCCCTACTCTTGTATTTCTGAAAGAAGTGATCTATTTTCAAATGATGGGATCCATAGCCTACTTAGCCAGTCAGGAAAACAAAGAGTTACAGTGATGGTAACTTTTCATGCCCACCTTCTTTGACTGCAGGTCAGCTGGCTCCAGCTTCAAGTAGTATGGCAAAGGTGAAATAAGAGAAGCCTGGTGTGTGTGGTGGGGAGAGCAGCTATTCTGAGTGATGTTTAAGAAACAGGGTTCATTTTGGGGGTTGTTGCTAGGTCTGTCAAAAGGCATTTGTCACGGCATCATGCTGCAGGCTTTTCCCTCTGGCCGCACTTCTGTGTACAGCATTCCAGCTCCAGACGCTGAACGGGCTGCAGGGCAGGTAAGAGCCACCAGCTAAGATTTGTAGTAGGAACACAGTAAATTAATTATCTTTGTCCACTCCTGTGTGCATTGACCCCTGTTCTTCATAAATTGCTCTTAACTAAAGTGATAAAAATTCCCACCCTCTGCTGCCACCCCCCCTCCCCCCTTTCACAGCTTGAGATGCATACAAGAAGGAAATAGCCCAGAGAGATGTGGGCTTCATGTGTGACATTGCGATAACGTGAAAGATTTTACCTCAATTTTAATCTTTTTCAAACTAAGGGAGTAAATACACCAAAATGTGATACAATAGCTCTTCTTTTTTTCTTACTAACTGATGCCATCCATGGTCTTTCTCTAGGAAAGTCTACGTGTTTGCTACTGCCCATCCTACCAAGAAGGTTTGTGCCAAAAGTATTGCTTCTTCAAATGGATGAAGTTGTGTTTCCAGAGGAGATGTCTTCTAGGAATATTACCTACAGTTTCTTTAACAGTTACAGCAATTGTGCTAGTCCTGCACTACTCACTCTGTAAGTGTCACTCCCCAGCGTGGTCTGGCTGGGACGGATAATTTTGCACTGTGAAAAGCTCTGCACTAAGCAGCTGAGCATTTAATGTGTGTATATAAACTACTGACTTTCCCTTCTCCTTAATGTCTTTGCTAAAGCAACAAAATGCACAGTAATTAGCAGGCAGAAGTTGCACAAGAATACTGAAAGTGTGCATTTTATCTCTAATTATTTTTTTGTCTCTGCTCATGAATACCATCATTATTGATATTAAGTGTTATCTTTTGCAGGAACCTACAGGAATTATTTGTCTATTTTTTCTTCACTTTTTTAAAAAACAGAATGGGTACCCAAACTGTTTATATACTTTTCCAAATGTCAACACATAGCCATTAAAACCTTGCCTCTTCAGGAGGAGAGCACTGCAAAAAAATGGAAGCTTAACAATGGAATCTTCCTAGTAGAAACACCCGCCTAAACCTTTATCTCCTTCCTTTCCTTTCCTGCTGGGCATTACTATGTCAGTGGGACTGACTCAGTGCTCTAGCTATTACTGCATGCTTTTCTTAAGAGCTAATACCTGCAAATGCCAAGGACAAGCACATACATTTGCAAACCTCTTGTTCTGAAATGTTATTAGGTGTGCTAATTTTTTATCTCTTTTTTTTTTTTTTTCCCTCAGCTCCAGCTTTTTCCTTTATTTATATTGGTGGAAATGTGGAATTTCCCAATTTGACTTACACAAATGACCTCAATGATCCAACATCACAGAAGTTCCTCCTGCAAGCAAAAGCAATACAAAATTATGTAAGTTCCCATTTAAATAGAGCATATAAAGGGTTGTGGGGTTTTTTTTCTCTTGGAAATAGTAAGTTTAAAGTTAGCCTTGGTAGTTTTCATATTTAGAAATGCAACTAGACATATGGGGCTGTATATCTTAGAGTAAGGTCAATATTTTCTAGGTAATAAGGTTTCAGGGTTATGGACAAATTACTTGTCTTGATGGAAATAGGAGCGTGGGTTTTGTTTTATTTTACTTTATTCAAACTATTTTCCTTCTATATTTTTCTCTTTTTTTTAGTTTTACCTTCAATTCAATGCTTCACTTTTTTTATTTTCATTATCACTCACAACAGTGCTTGCTTTCTTGCCGTTCTTATGAGTTTCTATTTTTGAGATCAGTACTGTTTCCTAGGTACAGGTGGACAGCAGTTTTGAAGACAAAGCTGTTCTCTGTTAGCCTGTATTTCCCAAAAGAACTAATCTGGTATCTCAAAGCTGCTTTGTGCACAGCCAATACAAGTTGATCATACTAGAAGTTTAAAGACTGAAACAAAAATATAAATGTTTTCATAAAGACTTTCTTCATTACTAATTATCAAGAACTGTCTCAATGGTCTTGAAATGTGATGTGAAAAAGCAATTTTCTTAGTGGAGTTTATGCGCATTTATGATCTTTATTTTTTACATTTTTTGAAAACTATGGACAGTAATGTGGGGGAGGACAGTGAGGAAGAGGAAAGAATGAAAAAGACAAGCACTTTATAGTAGTAGGGATTATATTGGCACTAAAATATAACATTGCATTTTCTTTTACCATTATTTCATTCTCAGTTGGCAGAAACATATGATACTTCCTTCTTGGGAAAGTACTATTTGAAGTCTGTAGTGGCTGCTTTCAGGTAGGTGCTGTTTCAGCATATGGTAGAAATTTGAAATATTCAGCTTTTCTTTTTTTAAAAAAATTCATTTTAATTAGCTACTAGAAGAACATGCACATCTCTGTAAGAGAATTAAGAATGCAGAAATGCATTTAGGTATATGAGCTAAGCTAACAGTGTGACTTCTGTCTTGCCCTGTACAATTGGTGAGAGAAATAAAGTCTGATTAATTGTTCCTGAGTCTATGGGTTGTTTTGCTGTCTGTTACTCTACTTCTAATTTTTGAAATAACAATTCAGCACTTGCAGGATCTTATTTTGGTTTCATCCATTCAAATGAAGTTCTTTTTTAACCTCTGAAAACATATCCTTAAATGTGTCATTTGGGGCAAAACACTATTAGAGGTCCTATTAAGGAATGTAAATGCTGCAGGTTATTACAATCCTGGTCATTTCTGAAAATACTGAAGGATCAGTGCACGTGCAATTTCAAAAGGATTGTGGTGGAATCACTGAATTACTTGTACATGTATGCTCAAGGATTCTTTATTTCACCAAAAATTGTGCAAAATGCTGTATGGAAGTATGGGCATAAAATTGTGTTGTTGTATGGTGCTAGCTTCCATTAAAAAATATTAATTACAATATGTCTGAAGCTGTGACATGATCTTGAAAGTGTCTAATTACACAGCAGGGATGGTAACATCCAATTTCATAAAAACTATTGAAGGATTTCGAGGGGTGGTTTTCAGTCTCAGTGTGTAGCTGGTTAAGCTGCATATGTCAAAAATATTTCTACTGTATAGCAAAAATAATTGTTAAACAAGATAGCTTTTTTTGTCTCCATGTTTAGCAACAACTCTTGGGCACAGAAGTTCAGCTGGCTATGAAACTGTGCCAGCCAAAAATGCAGATCAGAGGAAAGCATGTCCAAAATAGTAATTAGACTGTATTTATGATGCATTTTTTTCCCTTTCACAGTGAAGGAGAGTCTGGGCTGAGAGCTTACTTCTGGAACATATTCTGGGCACCACAAGATATGGTTGCTTCTTTTAAAAAATTAACCCCAGTGGAACAAAAAGAATTCTGTAGTAAACAAGCAGCTTCCTTGTTCAGTTCTGGGGAGGAAGATTTTGATCTTGTTACAATGGAGCTTTTTGGTAACAATGTACCTGTCATTTAATACCTATTCTGTCTATTTTTCTTTCTCCACTTTGTGTCTTCGGCTTGTGTAGCTGATAATTATTACATTTCAGTTTCAGATTTCACAGAATATGATGTGATGCTAAAATCAGGTAATTATGCTTCAATCCCAAGTGATACCACTTTGGGGGGAGTGGAATCCTGTGATAGAAAAATGGCATTTTTCCAGTTATTCTTATATCTGTAGAGCTTATGAACAAAACTAGACTATGGAATCTCTATGTCTTGTGTTTCACATGAAGGCTGGGTGAAAATGCCTTACAGCTTTTATTCTGGTGTTCCGACTAGAATGGTTGAAATTTAATAGTTCCCACAGAACTGCAGTGAGTGGTGGCTCCTATTTTTGCAATCTCTTAAAAACAAAAACAACAACAACAAAAAAACACCCAACAAATCCTCTAAAAAATTGTATATCATTTGGCTGGTGATTAGACAGTTTTTGTTACAGGTTGTTCGTGATCAGTCAGATAATGTAGAGCTTTAATTCACTTTGCCTGATTTCTTCATATCAAGCACATCTCAAGATTTGTCTTCATGTGAGAACTTAGTGTTCTTATTGCACAGAGAAGGAAGAAGAGAAAGTGGAAAAGGAAGCAGTAGGTGTGAAGCAGGTATTGTGGCAGTTGCAGCTGAATCTACTCCTGCTCGTGGAATGTGCAATGAGCTGGTGATGGTGAGGTTTGTACTTCCTTGGCCAGAGCAGGAGAAGGTGATGTGGTCTGATAGGGAAAAGGGAACAGAGCTGTAAATGTAAGAGCAAAAAGGGAATAGAGGAGTCGAGAAATGTGGGTAGGTGCTTGTTTCTACCTTGTCTGAAATCTTACCCAAGAACTTATCTTTCAATCTAACACATTTTCCATACTGATCTACATTCTTTTTTGCAGCAGTATCCTTTGACCTGTATGCCAAGCCAGGGAACAACAGGACTCTAACTCTGATGAATCCCAAAAAGTCTTTTTATCAATGGAGACTTCGAGTTCCTTTTAATTATGTGGTGAGACTGGTAGTTATCACTTTCCGTGGTGTCACTCCAGAGAGCTGTGCATCACACCACTTGTCAGCATATGATTTCCTTCTTCCACTGCAGAACAAGATCATTACCAGGTATGATACACAGAGTAAAGATGCTTAACTGAACTGTACAGAAGCTCTCTGAAACTGTACCAAATTGATAAAATGTGAGATTTTAAATACAAATTAATTAAGAGTCTTGGATAGCGTAATTATAAGATCTTCTAAAAAGGTTGGAAGGGTTTTCAAGTCCAACTCCCTGCTCCTCAGAGTACTACCTAAAATGAAACCATCTGACTAGGAGCATTGTCTAGATGTTCTTTGAACTGTGACAGGCTTGGTGCCATGATCCCTTCCCTGGGGAACCTGTTACAAATTTATGTGGGGTTTATTCTTCACTATGAATAATTCTTAATAGGTTCCTTTCCATAAAATTACTCTCTCAACTCAAAAAGATACAGAATTTTTTTGAGTGTTATATTCTATTATTTTCAGAAAATGTATGTTTTATGGCAGTCCAGTCACAGCTGAATCAATTCCTGTTCATAATAGGGGGGTTGGAAGGCTCCATCCTCAGAGTCACTGTGTAGTCTATTTGCCTAAGTGAGTTCAGATATATGTAAATTTGAGTGGCTACACTGCCACTTTTCAGAGTCAAATTTCATGTATGAGCACAAGGAATCTGTCTTGCTCGACCAAATAAATAAACAAGTTGTAGGATCTGAGGATGGATGGTTTCAAGAGGGGAACTTGACTTAATTTTTTTCTCTTAGGAAATTTCAGGAAGAGGTTAGCTGGGCATGAAGATTCAGCTAGGCATGTGAAATGCACTTGTTTAGGAGTGCTTTAACTTAATTGAGTAGGCGGTCCTCTTCAGCTCTTTTAATGTACTAATTGCTCTCTCTGCAACAAAACAACAGATTGCTGTTGTTTGCATGGAATGGACACAAGGTTTTTGTTAGGAGTTACTCTCAAACTGTAGCTTAACAAGGAGAATCCTGTTCTGATGTGGGCCTGCATCTGTTCTGCTACTTATTATGGATTATTGCTGTGGCTGTTACTCCATTGTGCATTATTACTGCTGGCTCAGCTTTCTAGGAACCACAAATGTAGAGCTGGCCATGAGCATGAAAACACCTGGAAGACAGCAAGACCAGCATAAGTGTCTGATGTAATGCATTAAGAGAGCACTGATGCAGTAAGCTGCAAGACAAAATGCAAGAATGTCTGTCTATTAAAGAACCAAAACAGAATCTGGTGACTGAAATTATGTTAAAAGCCTGATGGTTCCTCACAAAAACTGACTTTTTTTTGGTTGCTTCTATTGCCACCCTAGAAAATGTGTTGTTTTGCATATGTCTATTAGTTTTCTGCTTGGGTCAAAAGCAGCCTAGAGACATACTTAAGACACATACAGTGGAGCTAATAATAACAGTATGTCCAATATCCAGTACAGCAAGTAACTAGAGTAGCCATTATTCCCAGGTGTTTAGGTCTAGGGTCACACATGGTGACTGAACTGATTCTCACCAGCTTCTGTAAACTGCAGTAACACATCTGTTCAGTGACAAATCATAAGGCATGTTCAAGCTGAGATGGTGAGATGTGCTGTGAGAGTAAGCATCTCATGTGAACAAATCTTTGCTTGGCTTGCCTTGCTGTTCTGATGATACTGTGACAGAAGGTACAGACAGAAGATAAGCCAGGCTATTGACTGCGTTGATGTAGATGCTGAAATATTTCCACATGGCAATGTGGAGAGGCCTCAATTGTTATTTTATAAATGTTTTGTCAGCTATTATGATAAAAAGGATTTAATAATGTCTGCAGGAGAGGCAAAGCAGAGACTCATTTTATAGTGTCTCTCTTCAAATGCCTGAAAGGAATAGCCTGTTAAAGCAGAAGACAACTACTTTCAAGGTTAAAAAATTTGATTTTAATGCTGCCAATTTGGATCTCAGTGACATCAAATAATTTGATGCATGGCTGTGATGAAAATACTCTGTTACTGTGAGGTCTAATCTCAATTGCTTTCATTTGCTGTGCATAGAAAAAGAGAAACCTGTTAGAAATTTTTAATGCATAGATTCACAGATATCACAGAATATTTTGAGTTGGAAGTGGAGGATCATCGAGTTATAAATAAATGAAAATAGTTCAAAATATTATGTGGGTTATTCTGTGGAATAAGCATAAGAGTGAATTTACAGATGCAAGAAATAGCATCTCACATTACAAGTAAAAGAACAATAGGAAGTAATAGTTGCCAAGCATGGGGCTTCACATTTTCCGTGATAGCTTTTGTGACACAAAACCAGGCTGAACATGGATAGATTGGAAATGTTTTGGGTTTATGTGTTGCACAGATGCTGGTCAACACTGTTGCACTGGCACTTGTTGCCTTTTCATTCCTAACCTCTGCTTCTCAGTGC
The DNA here is from genome assembly GCA_013397295.1 of Polioptila caerulea. Lineage (NCBI taxonomy): Eukaryota > Metazoa > Chordata > Aves > Passeriformes > Certhiidae > Polioptila > Polioptila caerulea. The sequence continues at coordinate 1,006,403 of VYXF01003486.1, forward strand.
CACTGTCACCACTGAAGTAACATAATCTGGCATTGCCTTTCTGATGCTTCTAGAGGTATGAAAACGCCAGGACACTTGTTAAGCAAGAAAACAGTGATGAAAACATGCAGAGTGACTAAGCCTCAACACTGGGAAGCCCTAGCATCCCATATACTACCAGCTGGGCGGAAGAATAAAAGGGAAGTGGTAGCCAAAGGAATGCTTCTGAAACAGAGATGCCCAAATCAGTGTTACTTCTGCCCAGTTTCCCAGCAAAGATAACGGGAATGTGGGAAATGTTTTGGGATTACTTTTTTTAATGTATTTTTTGGTAACGTTCCAGATGGTGTGGGCCTGAGGCCTGGACTCCTGTTGTGCGTTTAACTTCATCAAGTAACGTAATGCTGCTTACCTTCTCACTGGACCAAAGAGGAGGAAGCAACATACTGAAAGCTCACTTTCAAGCCATACCTAAAATCAGTACGTAGTTAATGCAAACAAGCATTTGAAACAAGCACACTTATTACTGGTTTTGCCTCTAAAAAAGTTGACATTGCCTTGAACATATCTGGGGGAGGAAGAGTTGGCATATAAAGCAGGGAATTATCATTCTGATCCACTTTACAAAAGACTGAGACTTGAGGAAAGAAGAGAGTACATCCAGGAGACTTTCCTGATAACTACTCAAGACATACTTGCCAGTCATTACATGGGTAACACCGAGCAGTGGCAGTGGAGCAGCCTGCCAGGCAGCTACAGGCACTGTCTGTCTAGGCAAAGCTAGATAGCCCCAGTGACAGAGCAGCTACTTTCATCAGTTTTGGCAATGTATCCACAAAATGCAGAATGTGTGTTTAAAGAAAATGGAAATCAAGAGCAAACACTTCTAATTTATCTTTGTTCATTTTCTGAAAGCATTGTTCAGTGTAGTTCCTGAATGAGGAAAGTGTGTTCCGGACCTAAGAAGTACATTCCAAACCTATGGGGTACTGTGGATTTTGCATGAGTGCTGTGTGGTGAAATATTTTGAGTAATGCTAAACTATAGTACTAATTTTAGAAAAGATAAAGGGGCTTCACAGGGCCAAGTTCAGCCATAGTTATTTGGTAAGGAATAAGTGAAAGAATTTTGACAATGAAGCAACTGACTACTTTTTAACATGTGGAACAAGTCACAGAGGATAAACTCCTTCAAAGCTGCCACATTTCAGCTTATGTCTCTCTGCATGCTGCTTATCCAAATACTTATCCCAAGCACATTACTAATTAAAATAGCCTTATTGTTCTGAGGATGGGCATTTCAAATTATATTTAGCCCAGATTTTGCCACAAGATTTTTTTAATTTCAAAATTATCATATTTCTGTTATGTTCATATTTGCATTCACAATGTTACCTAAAGGGAACCAAAACCACTGAGGACTTGATATTTAGGAGAGTCCTTGGTAGAAAATAAAACCTCAAAGGAATTGTTCAAATACAACATGAATTTTCAAACTGAGAACTGATACATGAACTTCCTTGTTTACAAGAAATTAATCCGTTTTCACTTCATTGGGCTGATTGCTTTTTAATTTTGAAAATACCTACAGTAAATTCAGAAGTAAATTGGAAGGGAGGTTTGTTGCATCCACATCTAGTCACTTCTTTCATTTACCATGAAAGAATATTTTTTTAAAAGAAAAACTTCAGTCAGAGGTTTTTTGTACTTACCCTTAGTTGTAATTTGATCAAAAAATAAGAGAAATTCAGTGTTATGTGGAGGTAGAAGTTAAGTGATTTTTCAGTTAATGTAGGAAAAATGTGAGTTTAATACTGTCACAATGCATTCTTCTAATTCTGTACACAGAAGGGTTCTAGCAAGTGAAGTAGACTCTGCACTTTGGTCCAGCTGAGATAATTTTGTTCCTTGCTGATGTATTTCTCTCCTAGTATGTGGTGGTCATTACATTTCCTGGAATGGGACACTGAGTTCCCCTTATTACCCAAGTTACTACCCACCAAACATTGACTGCAGCTGGATCATCAAGGTAAGTACTGGGAACTCTTCTGAGTACTGATGACTTTTCTCTATCTTATGTAGACACAAAATTGGGAGAAATGGCTTTTGATGTGGGTGAAACAGAGAGAAAACCTAGCGAGACCACGGAACCTGATTTCTTCTCCTGCATGCACTTCTTTCCTGTCCTATGTACAGGTGCCAACTGTGGGAGGGAAATATTGCCAACTTCCAGAAGTTTTAGCATTATTTTGTGACAGAAACAAATTAATGTGTAAGATGACAACTCCCAGCAGCCAGAGAAAATTAATAATAATCAGAGCTTTTCTTCCGTGTCAAAAAGAAAAAAGGTCATGTAAATCATACCACACTGTATTTCCCTGAATTCTGTAGAGCCAGGACCTTCTCTGGCTCAGAAATTCACCTTTGAATTTCCAGCAAGTCCTTTGGCAAGATGTAAGATCTGCTCATGATTTCTGCCAACCACTAATGTATTGGTCTATTGCTCTATTCAGCATTTAACTACTTTTTTTTTAGTTTCCCTGGTAAAGGGGTCTTTTCATGTGTATGACTTGATAAGTCTCTACCTTTCATGGTATAATCAGTCGCTTGTAGCGCAAAACCCTCATCTCTGTGCAGGACAGGAACACATGGCATTACAAACCTAGCATGAACCTCAAATATAGTGCTTTATGCTGGCTGTAGAAAGGTTTATACTCCTTCATCAGGCACAGTCTAGCCAAAGTTGGGTCTAAAAAGATGTCTATACATGTTTAAATTAGCAAAGTTTTTTTGTTCTTCAGAAAGGCTAATGTCAATAATAGAAATGCAGTACTTTGAATCCCATAATGGATAGAACATCTTGGAAGCAAAGGCTGTTTTCATTTTGTGAATGCATGTCAGGGTTTTTATCTTTTGATTTTTAGGCACCGTTGCCTGGCTACAAACTCTCAATAAAAATCCTTGTAATACAAATTCAAGAGAAGTCTCCAGGATCCAGTAAATGTGATAAAGACTGGTTAGAAATTGATGGAGTTAGGTGAGTAAATACATTATTTTCTGTCATATTGATTTACACTTTGAAGTTCTGCACATTTAGGCCTCCTAGTTTTTTCTTACAGATATTTACTTTTTCTTTTGTTCCCCTTAGAGCAAAAATGTAGAAAACTACAGGATTTTATCCAGCTGCAGCTGAACCATAAATTCCTGGCTGTGGTTGTGATGTGGGTGAAGAGTTTGTGTAATCAGAAGTTTCATTTTCATTACCGCTTGCTCTTCAGTGATTGCAATTGTTACACAAACACTAAAAATAACGCTATTCAGGGAAATTTGTTTCTTGGAAGGAGAGTATTGAAACAAGCAACAGCTTTTTGGATTTGGCTGAATGATTTAATCCTTTCCTGGATGTGGAACTTTTGGGTTTGCAAACCTAAATCGGCCATCTGAAATTAAGCATGCTTGAATCAATTTGTCTTTATAAGGTAGACCCTGACACTGATCATCTTGCTGTATTTTGTTTCAAAGTCCACTAATTCCAAAAAAGTTGCCAAAAGGGAAAAATTCGTAAATAGGCTTTCTAAAACTGTTGGGGAGTTTTTAACACCAAAATACAGCTGATCCTTATTGCATTGTCTTAAAGCTTAGAGACATCACTACCACTCAGTAAAAGGAGACATAACACTGGATGGTAGTGGTTAGTTTGGTTAGAAATAATTATTTCTCACTTTTGCCTTGCTAGATACTGTAAAGCTCTTTCAGAAAACAACAGAAACAAAGAATATGGCTATTCTGTTGCAATCAACTTCCATTCTGATGAGCTGGTCACCCACAGAGGGTTTTATATTGAATACAAAGCTTTCAGTCACACAGACCGTAAGTTATTAAGCACACACTTTTATATTTAAGGAGAAACCTTTGAGAAACCCTGCTTGACAGACCAATCATATACAACTCAACCTGTTTATTTTCTTAACCTTATTGCAGGAGGCAAATGTGTAAAACGTTGTCTTTAGTTGACAGAGGTACAAATTTAGATATAAGCTGCACTTAGAAGTTAGTACTTATTTTCTAACTTTTTTTCTAACATTTCTGTAAAATGGGGAGCAAAAGTAAAATTTCTCCATTTCTGTAGATCAACTCATATGGCACTGACACCTCAAAAAAGCCAAGCTGCAACATGAAAATAGAATGACAGAGGGTCTCTGTCATCTTCTGCCAACAGAAGTTAACCATTAATACTTAATCTTCTCATTAAAATCACAACTCATGGTGCTCAAGATCTGTTTCCATGTTTAGGCAAATTATTTAAGTTTTACTGGCAGTCAAAGAGGACCCCTTGCTAGGAGATGTGGCAGAAATATATCTGCATTTTTTTATGGGCCTTTCCTAACTCCCCAGTCTATGTACTTCTGGATCAATGTTAGATTTTGGGGGGCTTCCAGATGATGGAACAGGAATTTTCAGGAGATACACATATTTACTTGTGACATTTCTTAGAAAAGATGCAATTTCAGATTTTTTTAATGCCTGGGGTTTTTTTACTGAATTAACGTCTAGGTAACTAAAGTTCTGTGTGATTTCAAGAGATCATTTTGAGAAGCCTCCTCAAATCCTCAGCTTGCTTGCCAGAATGTAGTTCTGTTCATCGTTGACGTAGAAGCATTTAGGTATTAAGGTTTTTGGTAGAGATATTTGTTTCATGCCTTTCACTCTAAATAACTTTTTGGCATGTTTTGGGGTCAGTCATTCTATAAGACTCACAAATTTTCAGAGATTTCTTCTTCCACCAATGTGGGTCTCTTTCTACTAGAAAAAGTTACCAACTATTCTTAGTTCTGTGGTTACTCTGGTTACTGCCTTGAAAATGGTTAAGAGTCTAAGCCTAAGAACACCTTTTTTAATAGAGAAAACCCCTAGCCCTTATTGCATGTATTTGTATGCTCTGCTTCTAGCACTGAGCCAGCCAGGAGATAGCTCAAAGTTATTTAATCAATTCTTAGTCACAATCAGGAGTGTCTGTATAAAGGCTCATCAGGAGGAGTGGAAGAGCTATGATCTACCAGTATCAAGTTGATGCGGCAGTTTGGGGAAGGCTGGCTGAGATATCAGCATGGATTGAGAGCACTGGCCTATATCAGCCTTGCCTGTCACAGTAGTAATAGGAGAAGGAAAAAAATAAATTAATGTTTTCCCATATCTTTAGTACCTGCAGTCACCCACCTGAACTTAGCTTTTTCCCATTGCTGGATGCCTATCAAAGCACAGTTATTAAAAATCACAGGCATTGCTCTGAGCTGACCTGGAAAGCAAATGCCAGCTATCAGCTGGATAACTTCAGGGAGACGTGACAAGAAAATGAAGACACTCCTGCTTTGAGCTAGTGCTGGCTGGATAGTGTGTGCTTTCCTCCCACTGATATCACATGCAAGGCAGTCAAGAGGACTAATTTACTCCAGATTGGAACTGATTAGACAACTGTGGGATAAATGGATTTGGTCCTTCAATCTGTAGCTCTTAATTTGCTTATGGTGCTAAATGGGAGAAAGTTTCGTTTGAGTTCACCTGGACAGAAAGACGAGTGGTTTGAGCTACTTAGTCTTTCAGAGACTTTTTTTTCTTGCACATCTGTAAGAGTGAAAGAGAACAAACATTTTTTATATATTGGAAAGAAACAACTTACAGTCTATACTAGTAGTTTATCTGAATGTGACAGAAATACTTGATCAAGGGCTGTTTCATAATGAGACTGTGAGTTTTGGGAAGTGTTTGATCAAGTACTTATTCACATCAGACATTGACTGTAATAACACACAGATTAATTTCTCCAAAATTTTAATATCAGGAAATATGTACTAAAGAGAATGCCTAGTTTTGATTTTATTTTCCTTCTCCTTAAGGGAATGTATTTAATACAGGAGCATCTAAGAAATTAAAGAAATGCTTCCTATTAGTAGTTATGTATCTGTGGTGAATGACTTTCAACCCTTGGAGTAGAGGCAATAAATGTGAATTTAATTTGCTAAGTCTATTTAGGTGACTCATTTAATTCAGACTGCCTGATAAAAATCTTTGACAGATTGTGCCAAGTAAAATATTATTTATTTTTTAATATTCAGTTTATTTCAGAAATGACACAAACTTTAAATAGTCATTTTAATATTTCTTCATGGTAGAGTCCTGCATTACTGCATTTAGACTGTATCGATATTTCTGGTGTCATTGATTTCTTATTTTTCTAGCTTGTCCTTAGATATGCAGACAGAATGTGCATTCCTTCAAGAAATCAGTTCGAATGCTGGGAAGGCTGCCCAGATGGTAGTGATGAATTGGATTGCCGCAGAGCAATTATTTCTTGTTTGTTGTTTTCTGTAAAGAGTTTCTTCCACAAAGTTGAGAGATGGGCTGAAATTATCTCTAAACTACTGCTGGCAATCTTTAAGATCACATGAAGCATGTGGGTGAAGATATAAAAGGGTGGAGAAGAGGCTGCGTAATGTGTCCCTCTAAAGAGTGGGAGAACAGAAAAATCAAGAGGGAATTTCACATTAATCTTTATAACTGAAACTTCCAATGGAAAAAAAATGCACAAGAAGTAGCCAAAAGAAGCTATTTGTAAATAGTGAAAAGAATATTAAAACCAGCAGGGAGATTTAAATTTTTGTTTTAGTTCCCTGCTGTAAGAAGATAAATAAATAAGTTTTACTTTTACATTGTCTTGTGTAACAAGCTTATCAATAAGTAAAGAAAATGTGGGCAGAAAAAATACAGGAAACTCTTTCCACAGAATGATTGGTCAAGACTCGTTACTGAAGAGGAAGGATATTTTTAATGTCATTTTACCAATATTGTTATGATATGTCACATAATTTTTGTTCATGAGATAAATCATGGATTAGAGTAGATGCTTATGAAATAGGAAAAGTGTTACACAATAAACAGATGGGTGTATTTAAGAGGGATGTATTTGTAAGTGGTCCTGAGAAGCTGGAGAATATATATGGAGAAAAATAAAGACAAGAACATGAGTCAGCAGTGCCCTGGCAGCCAGGAGGGACATCCATGTCCTGGGGGGCATCAGGCACAGCATTGCCAACCAGGCAAGGGAGGGGACTGTCCTGCTCTGCTCTGCACTGGGTCAGCCTCACCGGGAGTCCTGGGGGCAGTTTTGGGCACCACAATATAAAAAATATTAATCTATTAGAGAGCATCCATGGGGGGTTAACAAAGACGGCGAAGGGCCTTGAGGGGAAGCTGTATGAGGAGAGGCTGAGGTCACTTGGTCTGTTCAGCCTGGAGACTGAGGGGAGACTTCATTCACAGTCACAACTTCCTCGTGAGGAGAAGAGGAGGGGTAGGCACTGATCTCTGCTCTCTGGTGACCAGTGGCCCTCCTGAGGAAATGGTCTGAAGTTGTGTCAGGGGAAGATTAGGTTTGATATTCGAAAAGGTTCTTCACTCAGAGGGTGACTGGTCACTGGAACAGGCTCACCAGGGAAGTGGTCACAGCCCCAAGGCTGACAGAGCTCAAGACAATTTGGACAATGCTCTCAGGCACAGGGTTTGACTCTTGGGGATGGTGCTGTGAAGGGCCAGGAGTTGAACTGAGAAGTTGTTGATGTCCCTTCCACCTAAGAATATGTGATTCTGTGAAGATGTACATAATTAAACTGACATGAGGATTGCCTAAGTTGCTTTTTTTGTTAAAAAAAAATGCTTGGGGGATGATTGTTGCTCAAAAGCTGTCTTGTGAGTCAAAGTCACGAAACACTCTTCATGAGTTTTGTTTGTATTTTGTGTTTTGTTGGTTGGTTGTCTTTGTTCTGGGTTTTTTAAGTGTCACACTAGGATGTAAGACAGGAACTTGAAAATACCTTCCCAACTGTCAGTGGGAAGGCCTCAGCTAGGGTACTATACCTAAATTAGGCACTGCATGTCAAAGAAGATGGGGAACATTCAAAAGATGCCAAAAACAGTGACCAGAAGATAATCTGAAGTCAGAGAGTACAGCACAAGTCTCTCTGTCACTGGATGCTATCAAAACCAAGGTAGATAAATGTCTGACAGAAATGGCAAAGACACATCCAGGTGAACTCTGGCAGGGAGTGTAGCATGTGGCTGCTGGTCGGTGGTTTGTATTAGAAATTTACAGGCCTTTTTTCTTCAGGTTGTAATCCAGGACAATTGAACTGTGGTGATGGGAAGTGTAAACCTCCGTATAAGTCTTGTAAAGATGATGACAGCTGTGAGCAGGACAGTGATGAAAACAACTGCTGTAAGTATGTATTTTCAGCTATTTTCCAAAAGATGGTGGAAGGCAGGAGCAGGAAAACGCATATTTTAATGGTTAATAGTGTTGTTTCTAGATTATTTTTTTTTTCAGGGCACAAAGTAGAAGTTTCATAGTAGTGAACATAAATCATGCAGAGTAAAACTAGATTTTGGGAGAGTTTAGACAATTAATGAAGAAAAATCCAAGATGACAGGGATTTTAATAAGAAAAACAAATCACATTTTGCTGGTGATCCTCTTGGAAGAGCACTTTTCGCCCAAATGCTGCTGGATCACTACCATGTAATTTAAGGAAGAGACACATAGTAGACTTTCACCACATTGGTCTTATTACTGTAGATCCACAATGGTTGTGGACATTGCTGGTACTACCATTGTCTCTCTAGAGACTTGCTGCATTTTGCTTATATGATTTTTGTCTTGCTTTCAATCTTGGGTGCTTGAGGTAGCCAGGAATAAATTTTTGTTGGAAAAAACCTACCTCCCATTGTTTAGAGGCCCTTGTAAAAAAACTGGTAATAAGAATAATAGTAATGGAAGATCTGAGAGATCCTGATAGATCCTGAGATCTATCAGGATTCTCACACAGTAAACTATGAAAGTCCTTAGCCAGAAATTTATTGGAGCAGGGTATAAGGTTCTTCCACAGTTTTCTCAATTTCACTTGAAAATGAAAAGGTGTTGTGAAGATTCATAATTTGTAAGGCCAGAATTGCAGATCTGAGAAGCCACACTTACTCCAGTTAGAGTTATGTAAAATGGCAGTGTGGGCAGTTGGAGGGTCTTCTTTTTCCTCAGGGACAGTGTAGACTGAAATTAGTGTGATCATTAATCAGAGTGGCTTATTCCCATGTCCCCTTCTCCACAGAGGGACCAGTTTACACAAATATAGACTACTACTTCAAGCAGGCTAGAATGTGTAGCTTTGAACAATTTGCTGAATGTGCAAGGTTTTGTTAATAATTTGAAAGCATGATTCCAAACACGTGACACTATCTTCTCTCTCTTATTTCAGCCTACAAAAGTTGCTCCCCTTATGCATACAAATGCCTCAATGGAAAGTGCTTGATGAAACCAAATCCTGAGTGTGATGGGAAAAGAGACTGTACAGATGGATCTGATGAAATGAACTGTGGTATGGTAACTTTTATTTTAAATTTTGTTAGTTACTGGGGAACTTGGGAAACTAAGTCAGCAATTTGTGTTATTATTAAGCATTATTGGATTAATAATGAAATAAAATATAAAATTTAAAAATTCATTTCCTAGTAACACTGTATGCAAATATATGTCTTGAATTTTGCACGGTTTCTTTTTAATCCATTTATTCCCTCTGTCTATGATGACTTATTTCAAGCAATGCACTTCCAGGATAAGCTGGTAAGTCTTGCTGCTTTTTTGAGCTGAATGAAATGCAGTCAAGGAGCTGTGTTTGTAAGGAGGGAAAAGAGACAAGAATGATTCAAATGAACTTTTAAATTGTGCTTAATCTCTTTTTGAGTTATTCAACTCTTTAGAAAGCTACACAGGAAGGTAGACAATGACTGCTTTATATCTGATCTGCCCATTGGTCAAGTACTCACCTTTTTATCAATTGCACAGTAAGGTCTAAGGGTAAAAGTTTGTGTCAAGCATGTCAAAGTGAAATAACTGGTGGACTTTTTATTAAATTTAAATTTATTAAATTATTTCTGTTAGCCTGTGGAAGACGCCAGCTTAAGAAAACCAGAATTGTTGGAGGTGAAGATGCAAGATGTGAGAAGTGGCCTTGGCAAGCAAGTTTACAGATGGGGGCACGTGGCCACGTGTGTGGGGCATCTGTGATTTCCAACAGGTGGCTTGTATCTGCTGCCCATTGCTTCCTGGATTCTGATTCTGTGAGGTATGAAGAAATTATACTGTTTTAGAGTACTTGAAGTTTAATAACCTTAGAGAGTTGCTTTCAATAATTTGCAGAAGCTATTCCTTGTCTAGGTAAGTTGATCCAGGTTATAACTTGGTGACATGACCTCACTACATAAACACTCAGTGTTGTCTGCTGGCTTCAAAAGTCTTAAGTTTTTGAAGTTATTCTTTTGCTTCCATTACCAGTGAATCCTGCATGATAGGACACTGTTCTGTTGGATTTAGGGTAAACATCTTTATTTTTTTTTCCTTCTTTTCAATAGGCAGAGGTTTTCTGAGTAGAACTATGGCCTTTTATCCCAATGCATGTCCTATTTATTGATCAATGAGTGAAACCCTCACTGATATTCAGTTTTGGTATTGTAAATTGAAAATGTGTACCTCCTACATATCTCCTACAAGGAGGAGAGAGAGTTTAATAATATGCTTTTAGGAGTTCCAAAGCATGATGCATAGCAAGGAGTTGGTCTTATAGCTCCAGGAAATTAATTATTTTCATAATAGCAAGTAAAAACACTGCTTAATGTTTTAGCAGATGGAGACTAGAGTGCATCTATCTTCTAAAGTCATATTCTGCTCCATGCATTTGGTTTTGATGAATGTCCTCAAATACTGAAAATACGTTAAAACCAAGTGAACGAACACTGCATTGCTTTCCTATGGCACGTTCTAAAAACATTTTTTTTTACAGATACTCTGTTCCAACGGGATGGAAAGCATATATGGGCTCACACACTATTAATGAAAAGAGCGATCGTGTAGCTATGAGATCAATCATAAGGATTATTGTCCACCCACAGTATGACCAGTCTATCTCAGACTATGACATTGCCCTGTTGGAAATGGAGACGCCTGTACTCTTCAGTGAGCTGGTACAGCCCATTTGTTTACCCAGCACCTCTAGAGTATTTCTTTATGGAACTGTCTGCTATGTAACTGGCTGGGGAGCCATAAAAGAAAATAGTATGTTCATTTCCTGGATATAATTTTTGCAAGTTTGGCTTACTTTTAAATTCTAGCAATTGAACATTTCATACTTGTAAGCAAAAGAAACCCCATGTAGTTTACTTAGTGTGTCTGTAAAAAGCCAGAAAAGATCTCCTGAGCTACAGTCCGTGAATGCTGAATGGTTGCTTGGGTGGCAGGTGCTAAGTGACAAAATGCATACTCAAGTGTCACAGATCATTGAAAAGCAAATGATTTACAAAAATGTGCCCATTTCCATGCTCCTAACTAATTTTATGTGGTGAATAGAACCTTGCAGGTAAAGAGATCAGTAACTTGCAACTATTGCTGAGAAAAAATTTGTTTCTGTTGACAATATGGAGCCACGAGCAGCAATAATTGCAAAAAAAATAGTGGAGTTTTCTTTCATTTTCTCTGTCTTAACCCAAGGCAGTTTAAAATATGTCTCATGAAGTGTTCTGCCTCTGTGTAGCTTGGAGCAGCCAGCTGCAATGGGGAGGTAGGAAAAAACCCCCTCTGAGTTGGAGAGGGTTGGCAGGGGAGCCTGTGGGATCCTTGCTCTGTCTCAGCATTAAACAACTTGAAACCTGGACTTGGGCAGCATCTCAGCACATCAGAGGTGTAAGAATATTTAGCTCACAAGGGCACCTTATTCCAATATCACAGTACAGAATTAAACTCTTAGCATTGTTTGTCAGTTACAGACTGGTTTTTGGGGTTTTAAAAAATGATTTGGTTTTCCACACTCAGGTTTATTCCTCAGTTTCTTCCCTAGAACTGAGTGGATGGAAAACAACATAGAAATTACATTCTGTAGGACTTGGATGTTGTTTGGAGCACCATGGTGTAAATAATAACAAAAAGCTTCAAGCATAATTTGAAATGGCCTTCAAATTTAGTCACCCTGTGTGCAGTCATATCTTGCAACTTGCATCACAGTTTTACTACTTTCTGACAGAATAAGGTCATAAGGATAAGGTCTAGGGAAATGGAAAGGTGATGCATTGGAACCTCTATGGCTATAGGGTACTGTGGACAACAGCTTTCAAAAACTAGGGCAGGCACTATTTGAAGGGAAGGGAAATATTCTGCTTCATTAGCTAGGTAGATTTTGAGTTTGAAGCAATTTTCTTTTGTTTTGATAATTTGTATCTCTATAAGAAATTTGTGCCACCTTAACCTCTGCAATACCATTTGTATTTTTTTCTAGGTCATCTTGCCAAAACACTGCAAGAAGCTCAAGTGAGAATGATTAACCAAAGTGTTTGCAACAAGCTCTATGATGATCTTATTACTTCACGTATGCTGTGTGCTGGGAATCTTAATGGTGGTGTTGATGCATGCCAGGTAATCTGGAACTGGTATGAAAACTTTCATCAGAAAACTCTTCAGAGTTTTAGGTTGGTTGTGTGGTGGGTTTGTTTGTTGGTTGGTTTTTTGTTTTTTTAATTGGGATGTCTTGAGTGTGAGTTTATGGTTAATTTAACATGACAACTAAAAGCCCACCAAAATAAGGAAGAAAATTCATCATAGAATCCCTAACTCTCTTGAGGAATACCCCTTGAGGAATTTTGCAAAGGCAAGGGGTAAAATCTGTCGAGAAGAATCCTTTTTCATCTTCAACAGTTATATTTCATACAAGAGAACAAAAATATAAAGATAAAAGGAATCATCTGTGATAAAAGGTCCATCTGTGAATTATGCTATTTGTATTAATTTATTTTTGTCTTCTTTAATATCTGGGACGGAATTGCTAAAACACTCTAAAAGTACGATGAGTAATGTATTGTTACAGTTGCAGAGAAATATAAAAGGGAAAACTGAGCTAGGTTTGGGAACTGCAGCTGCAATGGTGCTTTTAAATTTCGAACATTCATTAATGTGTATAATTACAAGTTGTGACTACATCACAGTAGTGTAAGTTATAAAACCCAGCTTGTTTACACATACAATCAGAAACTGCTTTTTGGTCATACTTCACCTGTCCTGACTGCCTTCTTTCTTCTAGTACTCCAGTTGTGTACTTTAGTGTTCAGACTTCTGATGATGAATATCGACTTTACAAACACGTTTTTTATACCAGTTACCATTTAAGGGGCATAGAAATTTGTTACTAGTTATTAGACTGAGGCAATTTGGTAAAATTTTTGTGTAATATATAGATTTTATTATTTTAATGCAATAGGATAACTTTTGCAAGATTGTAGCTCATGATGGGTCAAACTTCTTCAACACAATAGACTATTTGTAGAATTTTCTTGCAGTATCTAAGATCTAATTAATGATTATTTTTATTAACATTATGTAGAGTTTGTCTGCAAACTTTGATCTTGTAATTGTTTTGCTAAAATATGTTAATTTTAGAGGGGCGACGTTCCTATAAAAATGTGTTGCTTAAGAAATTCTCTTGAATTTTCAGATGGGAATTTTTAACCAATTCAGCTGTATATCATACTGTCTGGTTTCCAGCATGATATGTTGTGTTTGAGTTCTAACATGTTGGTCCTCTGGGTCTTTAAGTTCTTAGTCTGGGTAGCATCTGTGCTATTTCTTTTTTCCTTTCTGTCACTAGTATATATATTATGTAATATATAGTATGTGTTTCCTGTACAGTGCTAGGGAGGAATGACACTGGGAGTTCAGGAAAACCCCACAGCACCCTAAACCCCCTTTACTATGCTTTCAGACTTGTGAGCATCCAGTTTGGTTTCACTTCTTCCTGGACATGTAAACGGTGCCCATGTTGCACAAGTTATATGAAGCTTCCAAATATCTTTCGTAGTTGGAGGACTTGATGCATGAGAAATAAAAAATTTACCCTTTCAGACTGTTTTCTTATCACTTTAGGGTGCTCTTTGATCTTGGTTCATCTACTTAGGATCCTTCCTCTCCCCACTGGCGTACAGCTCCCTTGGTCTTTCAGAAGTGGCTGAGTAATTGGCTGGACTATGCAGCCTCCTTTCTCCTTGCTTTGACATCAGTCTCTTGGATTATCAGCATTTCTAGTACGACAGCAGCCTGAGAAAGACGAGGAACTCTGGCTTCTTCTCTAGATAATTGTGTACCACCATGATAGATAATTTTGTCTGGCTGGGTGATGAAAGCTTTCTGTTATTACTCTTTTCTCAGTACGTGGCTTTTTCCTGACCTGTTACATGTTTTGGCTCTAACTGGGGACTCAAACAAACCCCAGGGTCAATTTGGAGGCTGCTGACTGCCTTGTGTGCATTAGGAGGAGCTGCACTGAGTAGTTGCCCACAGTTCTGTGAACAGACCAGTTCACAGAAGACATACAAGGTTAAAGTAACGAAAGGCAAAAGAGCATTGATGGCCCAAATGTGTTCTGATCCCGTGATCTGAGTTGAATGGGATTTTTTTTTTCTACGTTGCTGTGCAAACCTGCATGTTTCATTTGAGAAGCCAGTTCTTACTTGCACATTCCTTAGTCTTTCTTCCTTCTTCAGCCTCTCTGAGTCTACTGTAGACTGATTCTTGATTATAAAACTGCTGATAATACTTAATTGTGCCAGGTTTGTTTTTTGGATTTGAGTTTGTTTTGATTTGCTGGCTTTTTTTTTTTTTTTTTATTTGGGGTGTGTGGTCTCTTTTGTTCCTCTTTAACACACAGTATAAGAGATCTGTCTTCAACCTGTGAACAATTTGTGTTCAAATTGTAGTAGAATTTCCTGTTTCCATCCCTGTCTTCTTCTCTCCCTATTGGGACTGTGGTGAACTATTCTATGTTCCTGTAATGGAACATTATCAAGGAGTAATATTATAAACTGCTTCTAGCCATTGGCTTTATATTGATAAGTGTGCTACATCCATTAAGTTAAAGTAATTGAATAAATATGACATCTGGTTGGGTACATTATATCCAGAAGTGAATTGTAATTAATATTAAGTTTTAATTTCAGAAAATTTACTGTTCATAAATAACCCATTTTTTGTTACAGTGTTCTCTGTGTGTATACTAATGGCTGGACTTGCTTCATTTTAGGGAGATTCTGGAGGCCCCTTGGCCTGCACAGGGAAGGGCAATAGATGGTACCTTGCTGGCATTGTGAGCTGGGGCGAAGGGTGTGCTCGGCGCAATCGTCCCGGTGTGTACACCAAGGTGACAGCACTTTATGACTGGATCCGTCGGAATACAAACTGATGAGCCAAGGAGAAAATGCAGATCACCTCTGTGTGAAAGCTGCTTCCTTCTGTAGTCAATTGGATGATACAACACAAAAATGCCACTGACTGTTCCTTCATGAAAGAATACACTTTTTTAATGAAGAAACTATCATTTGTGGTTCGCCTAGCAATAACTGTTCAGCCTCAGAGGAACTTCAGATTCCTTATGGATTCATCTTCCTAATGCCTATTTGCAGAAACAGCAAACAAGATAAAATGGATTAGAACCATTTTAACAAAAATCCAGCCATACCTCATTCGTAACCCTTCTCCTCTCCTTCCTTGTCCCTTGTTATCTGTATTTGTTTCCATATATGCATATCTGGAAAAAAATGGCCGCGTGCCATATATATTCAACTCTTTAGGGCTGTTACAGGATTCTAAACATAAACAATTATTTCATAGTTCTCAAAAATATGAAGAGTGTATTGTGTAGAAAGCTGAGATTAATTTCTAGTTATGTGTGACTGCATGATTTTTACTTTCTAGGCTGTAACTTTTGGGGTCTCTGCTGTGTTTTCTTAAAAATACCAGTTATATAGCTCAAAAATGTTAGGATGCAAGAAATTTTCATTAAAGAACTGGAAGAGCATAATTTAGTTTCTTTGGGACGTCTAAATAAAAGGAAGGAATTAATGAGTTGCAAATCATAAAACAAAAGGAAACTATAATGCTTTCTTAAATTCTCTTTAGAATTTGAACTAACTGTAGGGTTTAATGTTTGCAATATGTTACATGTCTATTTCTCCAGCTCTGGCTCTGGCATGCATTGTAAATTTCTAGCATGTTCCTGGTAGGTTAAGATTTTTTTTTTCCTGCCATCCTTGGTCCACAGTAAGCAGAACTTCAGGCTCAGGAAAATTTTTTTGTGTATCTTTCTGGGCTGTGCCCTCAAGGCCACACTAAATTGAAATGGACATAGAAGGAAAATGGACTTATGTGGCTGGATGCATCTTTGGCTTAAAGAAAGTAAAAGAAGAAATGAAAGTAACATTCCTTTAACTCTGGTAGTAAATCTAAATTTTAAAATTTTAATCTCCTGATGAGTTTATCACTCCAAATCTAGACAATTTAAGGTTTCCAAAGCTGTTTACTGGACTTCAGAATACCAGTACTTAGCTTAACAAAAGAATTGTCTAGATGGCCGTAAGATCATTTAGATGGTCCTTAAGTTATGCTCAATATTTAGAAGTGTTTAGCTTTCACCTTTAACATAAATATTTTAAAAATGAAGCTGGCAGTTTGAACACCTTTTATTGCTGTCCACACTCACTCTGCAGTACATATGTGGTCTTTGTTTAATGTTAGACCCACCTTGGCAGCATGTGGGGGAAATGTTGAAAAGAACTAGCACTGTAATCTGCATGCAGGGAGATTGCTCTTTCTAACACTGCTGTTGCTTTTCCTTCCTTTCTTCTGCTGGGCATCTTGCCCCAGCTCATGTCAAACTTACAGCATAAGCTGTATTCAAAGCCTGTATGTTAGGAGGTTTGTTTCTTTAGTGGCCACTCAGTTATTCACATCTTCCTTTTTAATAAACACGTGCTAAAACTGCAAGAGGCTATGTTTTATTTGTTTGAATGTGCCTCTGAAACTCTAAACTACAGGTGCAATCAGAACTGCATTGGTGCCTTGGACTTTTCTGGTTTTCTTAAACTGAGCTTAATGTGCCCCTGTTACTAAAGTGTGCATTTAAAGGCACAAGTTTGTTTTCCTTTTGCTGAAACCAGAAATATCCTGCCTAGAGAAGAAAACAGCTTTCCTGCTGTTCTGTATTAGATAAAAGCCTAGCCAAGGAAGTTCAGCTCAATTCTTGACTTCCCATTTTCTCTGAGAGTTTCTCAGCAGAATGTCAGAAGGGCCAGTATTTCACATGGAAGAAACGCACCATGTGTGGAAGTTAGATTCCCCCAGATGAAAGAAAGATTTTAAGGAGCTTCTTGACAAAGACGTAAAATAAAATAAAGACTTTGGCCTTTGCACAGTGAGATCTGTATAATCATTAACTCTGTCTTAGAGGAACAGTTTGGGTTTCAGACAATCCAGTAGGAAGGTCTGGTGTGAGTGGAAATTAAATGAACCTGATATCCAGCAGGAGTAGTGAGAACCAGATAAAGGCTTTTCTAGTGTAAGATGTCCCAAGTAAGACTTTGTGGATCCAGATACATGTTCCAATCTTGATGACTGCTCAGCTTCACCTTCAAGTCTTCCAGAGTTTTAAGAATTCTCAGAATCAAAAGGTGTGGGAGATACAATTTGTATTTTTTTTTACTTGTGGAATAAACCTAAGATGTACTCACTTTCATGGGGTGCCTTTGCCTGAATGGGTGTGACGTGACAGCAGGAATGCAAACCCTGGGTGTGCTTCAGGAGGCAGAACCAAGGTGAGTTGCACAAAGAGAAAACTGAAGTGCTAGGCAAAGGGAGAGCACCCTGAGCTGTTGGCAGGAAAAAGGAGTGGTGGATACCCAGGCAGCAGGAAAGGGGGTTGAGGAGAGAGGCTGTGCTTGGTTCTTAATGCATGATACTCCCTGTGCTGGGACAAAAGAGTGAGCAAGGGTGTGGTTACTAGCTGTCTGCCCAAACCTTTCAATTCAGAGGGCAAAGAGATGCTCTGTGGGGAGGAAGGAGAAATGTGGGAATGGAGTATGAACAGGACAAATAAGAGGAGGTAGGATCAAGGATATTTTGGAGGCTAGGGTTGTAATCAGCCCCTGGCTACAGTAAGCTGTCGCGAGTGACTCCAAGTGCATATGAGAGTTCATGTGGAGAGCTAGGGCAGACCAAATCACCACAGTTGTTTCATAAAAGCATGTCCTTTAGGACACAGGTCGAAATTGAAGGCCTTCTTTCTCTTTAACTATGTCCTTTGGGGTTTTTTTACCTGAAAGCAGCTTCTCAGGTTTACGTTGGATAGTATGTTAAAGGACATACAAAGTACTTTAACACTGGATATTATTTTAGGCAGTACAATAGCTAGAGAGGGAACAATTTACAGCACAAAGGTCAGTAGTGTTCATTTCTTTATTGACTAGAGAGGGAAACTAGAATTACAAGTGTTGACAGAGTTCCAGCCTAAGCAAACAACATGCTCTATGAACCTTTACTCAGTTTGCTCTGTTCAGCACCACATCTGTTTAGCTGCATGGATAACAGTAATAACATTTTATTGTTTTGGCTGACAGCAGCAGAGAAAGCACTCTGGTTCCTTTCAAAATCGTACCAGCAAATGACAGCGTTGCTGAAGGTTTAGTCACTTGCTTGTCAAGGGCTGGTACAGGAAGGTAGGCAAACTGGAAAACCTGGTATTGCACAGCTGAGAGCCCGAGTTCTCACGGCTACACAAATCGGTACTTCCTCTGCCTTCCCTTCTCTGCAGCTTAGGCAGCCGACTTTATTTGTCCTTCCAAGGAATTCCCCTAATTTAACAGTATTTCGAGAACTCCCCAGTGAAAACTACCCCCACCCTCCCTGCTTCCAGCCTCGTGTCAGAGCTATTACTGAGCATAATCGCAGCTGAAACAAGAAGGAAATGAGCCGGCTCTGTGCTCACTTCAGAGACAGAGGTCCTCGCAGAGGACCTTCTTCAGAGACAGAAGCAATGAAAAGGCAGAGCTCTGCTCAGGAGCATGAGATTATTGAATTACGGGAACATAATGTGGAGGAAAGTGAGACTGATCACGACAAGCCTCTAAATGCTCAAACACGAAAGGTAGGAACTTCACTTGCTCATTTGATGTTTCCGGTGGGGGAAATACTACTCAGTAAGAGAAATTACACTTGAAGGAACATTTTGTAGGGGTGATTTAATTTGTTGTTTGAGGCAGAGGGAAAGAGGCTAAAAACCCGTTAAATGTTTGGGGTTTTTTTCTTATCAATGAAGTGTTCTAATATGAGAGTGAGATTTTAAGCTTTAATTTAGGAGCTGAAACTGTAATTGGTTCTCTGAGTTTTGCTTTCCCTTTTAATGTACTATCAGTAGGATTGGGCTCAAAACCACAAAAGAGAAAAGTTGAAATAAATTTTAAAACCAGGCTTTCCTTCAGTAGAAGTTAACCAGGAAACAGTGCTGCCCAACAAAAATAAGATGTCCTCGAACGGAGCATACTGGGTTCTCTTAAACTCTGAGTAGCTTTCAGTTGCTAACCATTATGGATTTGTATTAATACAATACTCCAAAACCTCAGTTAAGATCAGCACGTGATCCTAAGGGAGGTAGCTCCTAGTCCCTCGTTTAAAGCTACGAAACAGACTAACTCCGGCAGAGCAATAACACATTCACATGTGACTGCCGCACAGTGAATTTCACTACTTACTGCAGGAATATTTGCGGCGGAGCGAGCACGTTTCCCGCTTTTCCCGGCGCGGATGACCCCGCCGGGAGCCGTCCGCGTCCCCGGCCGGTGCTGGGAAAGGCGCGGCCGCCCCGTGCCAGCCCCGCCCCGTGCGGCCCCGCCGGGCCCCCGGCACAGCGGAGCTCCGCTGACTCGGCAAAAAAACACAAAACCCCTTTGCTCTGTTGTGTCAGGGGTCAGGTACTTCTCCTGCGGTCTGGTGAGCTGAATCAGCTCGCTGCGAGGTCAGACACATTCCAGGAGGTGCAAAGAGGAACAGGATCAGCTAGATCTGCTCCACTATCTTGAGAAACTTCACCCTTGGGTTTATCCTTCCCCTCTCCAGAGATGAGTTTTCATTTGAGCGTTCTTTATGCTGATTATGGGAGCTGGCTTCCCGTTCTTTACAGACTGCTGGGAAGTTACCGAGCTCTGCGTTCTGCCCAGGTTAATCAGAGCCGCCCTGCTCACCAGGGAGAGACTTTCTCGGCTGCTGTTGCTTCCCCCCGGCCTATGGGCAAAGTTCAGAAGGTGCTGGATTAGTTACAGAGTTGAATGTTTTCCTGGGATCAAGCCAGTTTTCTGTGTGTGATTAAGAATTGTGTTTTGCCGTAATTAATTGTGTGGCTCAATTAAAACTTGGGCTTGACACTTGCCTGTCTCAACTGATGAGGTTATGGCTGATTTCATAGTTGCAATCTAGGCAGTAGTTACTGGCTTTTAAAATTTTTTAAAATACAAAATTATATGCTAGTGTTAAGCATTAAATTGAAATTCATACTTCTAAAGTATTTTAAAAATAAGAGAAGAAGTAAATGTGATCACAGCTGAAAGCATGCTGTGAACAAAACCATACTCAGTCTTCGACTTTCATTCTCCAGCAGAGCAAAGTTCTGTGTCCAGAGGTGTCTACAGAGAAGTTTTCCCTTTTTCTGCCTCTGCTCCTGGGTGAATCTCTCTTGTAAGATCTTTCTCTGTGTGTCTGTTTTCTCTCCCTGTTCCCCTGCCACCCACACAAAAACTTTTAGCCAGCCGCTCGATTCAGTTAAGTTCAGTGAAAGCCTCTTTGTTATTCTGTGTTCTTAGAAAGTTCAAAAAGTAAAGGAAGGAAACCTGGATTAGTGCCTCCAGTAGCAGCTCATTCCTGCCAATCTGCACGTGTGTGGCCCAGACAACCTACAGCATGTGCTTTTCCTTACCTGGTACTGATATCAAAAAGGACATAGAGTTTGCTACTACCTTTGTAGTGGTTGGAGAGGCAGAGAGAGGAGTAATTAAAAAGACAGCATGGTCTGCTTATGAATTCAAGCTCTTGCTTCAGTCTTCTGATTCTTCTGGCTGTGGAACAAAACAGATGAAGTTACCTATTTTGCTGTCACTAAAGCTTGCTTTCTTTTCTCTCTTTTTTTTTTCTAAAAATATTCATCCTGCTGGATTAATTCATTAAAAGACTATTTTCTGTCATGGTTTTTAATCTTATTAAAAATTAAATAACAGGCAAGATATTGTCCTTTCTCTCCCATATGAATGTATATATATGCACAATTACTTTGAGTGAAGTTTTCTTTTGACCTCATAGAACAGCTGAGATTTGCATTAAACTCTCTGTTAAATATGCTCAATAGCCTTCAAGTTTCCAAACTTCTGAAGGAAAAGTCTCAATTATTTTATGGAGGGTTTAATGCAATAATATCTACTGAATAGCATTGCCTTTGCTTTGGGTGCTGGCCCCCAGAAACTATACAGGTTAACATCATCAATGCTGCAGAGGTGAATGATTTTGGAAATACCTCCAGAGACACTTTTTTAGCTGGGAGAGATGACAAACATTAAAAGGAGACCTTGTAGAATATGCAAATTAAATTCAAACAGGTAAAAAAAGCATGGAGACAAAAAATCACCTTTGCTGTACTTTAGCTTTATGGGCCATTCAGGAGTTGGAAATTCTGAACAATCTCTCTCAAGTGAATATCCTTTACCTTCCCTAGGTCTGCATTTTCTCCTGCAGCAATAGTCAAGTCTGGGAACCCCTGATGTAGGGCATTGCTTACCAGTGAAGCTCTCCCATCTATGTAGGGGTTTTGTTTCTAAATGTGACAGTAGACACATGCTTCAATATTTTTTTTCCTGCCCTATTTGATTAATCAATATGCCCTTCTCTTTTATACCTAGGAGAAAGATCCCTGGAAATCATGCAGGAATGTGGTTTTCTGGAAGTGTAAACTATGGATGGTTATAACGATGATATTTCTAGTGATCTTGTTGGTCATTCTAATCAGCCTTATTCTTTATTCTAGTAAGTATCTCACTTTTGATTACACTAATACAACCATGCAATGTGCACTCTAATAGAACACAAATGCAACAATTAAACATCCTTTAATCTCCTTCAGTAAGCTGCTGAAGGAACTGAGATACAGACTGCAGAAGGTGATGTTGTAGTTCAGTAGTTGTTGTGAATGCTTTTATCTGAGCAGGCAGAAGCAACTTGTATCCTGATCAGGTGGCAATTCAAGTTTGTAGCTAAGTGAGAAAATATCACAAGAAGAGATTTGGATATGAGGATGGAAATGATGTTTGTAATATTGGAACAAGCGCCATGGATGACTTAGGTCCCATGGTTTCATTGCCTGTCAGGCTCCCAGAGCAGATGACTTTTGCTAATGGAGGTGGGTGATTGACCTCCAATCTGTCACTTTTTTCAGGTGACTTGCATTTTCTTTCTGTCTTTCCCAGTCAGTCCTTACCTAGGAAATTTGTGAGAAAATCACGAGGGTTTTTTTCCAATACTTCAGCTAACTGAAACTTTTTTCTCCCCTTTCTATCTCCTTTTGGTTATTAGATGTTTACACAGATGAGGATGACTACTGGGATCCTGAACTACTAAGCAGTGGAACTTTTCACAATTTTTCAGGAACAGTGGAGTTAATGTGTGGTATCCCACACTTCTCCTCTGAGGACATTACAAAGAGAGTAAGTGTTTATGTGATTCTTGGCAAAGTTGATTCTGCTTGGAACATAGTTTCAGTGCTTTGCCTTTTAAGAAGTTTCTCTTTCTCTGTGTAGCAACTTGGTCATTTGCAAGTCCACAAATAAAACATGTTGTACTTTTTAAAGTTGCATTCTAGAAAAGAAATTGTCCACTTTTAAGCACAAAAAATATTTATTTTTTTCCCCTTAAATCTGATCATTTGTTAAGATACAGTCTCTGCCTATTCTAGAAATAGAAATAGAAAAGTCTATTCTTTTCATAGAATTTTTGAATAATTTAGGAGAAGCCTATGAAAGTCATCTAAGCATAATAAGGGCTAAACATCCTGCATGCTGCATTCTCTTATGAGTACATGATTACAGCCTGGATTTTTAGCTGTGATTTCTGCTGAGCCAGTACAAGTCTGAGTTACAGCTGAAATCAGCTCAGCATACATGACAGTGATCATTTGGACATGGTGGGAAGGCAATCTCAGGACAGAGACCCTCCCCTCCACAAAATAACAGTTAGAAGAGCCTTTTGGTACTAATTGAATCCCAAACCTAACAACATCTGTTGCACATGGCAACATGAGCACATACTTTTAGTTCACCCTGAGTGCCTCCATTGTGTTAAGATTACATAGCACTCACTCAAATGCACAATTAACTTGTCTGTCAAATTTAAATTACTCTCCACCTTTTCCAGGGCAGATATTTGCTGTTATTTGACCTTCAGCACCTATTTTTATGCTCCTTAAAGCACTTTGTAAGAATGATTTGTGGTGCCTTTTTTTTCTTTTTCTTTTTTTTGCGGGGGATGAAGAGATTGAATAGAAGAAACATATTTCTTTTCTCTCTCTCTCAGCTAACAGAAGTCTACAGTTCATCTCCAGCTTTAGGACGTTACTTTAGGTCAGCTCAGGTGATTTCTTTCAGGTAAGCAATTTCTGTCACCAAAGTTATCTGAAAACTAACAAGCTTTAGATGACACATACATGTGCTTATGTAAATATGTACAATATTTAAATCTGTGAAAAATAGGTTGTTTGGGGAAAATTATGTGTATAGGCAGTGAAAACTGGTCAAAGGATCCTCTGATGCAAATGGTCAATGCTGCTAAAATTATGTAATGACAGGAACATATTGTTGCTGTGAAGTATCATCTCTGTTATCTTTGGTTCCAATTGCAGCCCTTAATAAACATATTCAAGGATATTTATTAAAAGGAAAATTAGTTCATGGAGACATTTCATATTGATGTAGTTTAAATAATCTTAAATACATAAAATAGGGTTCATGGGGAGGAGAGAATCGTTTTGTTCCCAAAAGAGAATATACAAGAGGAATATACATGTCTCCTGTCATGGAGGAATAGCAGAGGGGCAAGAGAAGACAGAGAGCTTCCCCAGGAACTACTGGGAAAGAACTCTTGCAAAAGAAATGAGAAAGACATGAGAAAATCAAGGGAAGTAGTTTTGCAAAGTCCCAGGTCCTTTGAGATAGCAAAGACGGAGGAATAGCCATGCTGGAATGTGGCAAGGGGCAATTGTGAGGGCACTTTGCTCCCTTGATGAATATGCTCCCTTGCCCTGCCAGCCTTGGGCATGCCAGATTTGTTCAACAGTGAACTATAGCTCCTTAGCCTTATGGGTACTAATTATGATTTAGACCATCAAGTACAAAGCTGTAGTTCTGCACATATCTTGATTAGCTAATAACTCTCTCCCTCTGCCTCTTTGATCTCTCTCTCTTGCTGTCTCCCTCTCTTTCTTTCCTTTTATTCTCCCCCATTCAAGTGTTTTTTGACAATGTTTTGAATTCTGTGAGTACAAAAGGTAGCTGTTGAATCGTAGTCAGTTTTGGTAGACCACAAAAAATGAGATCTCCAGAGATGGTCTCCAGTTCACTGTTTTGTGTAATCCACTCCAGAGCTGAGTCGGGAGAACAGGCCCCAGGTACTGCTAGCAGGAAAACAAACCTTCCTGGAGGTTCCCAGCCAAACTATGCACAGGATATTGCAACACCTCTTATCAGTAGCTTCTTGTGAAGCACCAGTGCTGAAAACCACATCCCATCAGAACACGTGTCCAATTACCCCTCGTGCATTTGAGAACATGTCTCTGGCTGGCTTCAAGCATGTAGCCAGTTTCAAGAGCTGTTCTGAGAAGGGAGGGGGAGACAGAAAATGGCATCTTTGGCAGTTTTCTTTCATAATGCTTTTCTTGGAGAAATATTTTCGGGTTTTTTTAAAATCCATTCCAATGTTGACATGAAAAGTCAGCCTTCTCAAAAACAAACAGACAAAAAAAGGATCCTGTTGAAACTTGAAGACATTCATCCTGGACTTTGTTTTTCAGTAATGAAAGCTCCACTGTAATTTATCAGCTAGTGTTTTCTGTACCACCATCAACAGAGGGATTTATGGAAAACAGTATGAACCCAGATTTTATAAGGAACATTTTGCGCCAGCATATTTATGATGAAGATACTCCTAATCCTAGGACATCTGAATGTGACAGGTTAAAGCTCGACCCAACCTCTCTCACATGTAAGTACTGTACATTCAAGAAACTGTTTTTTTACAAAGAGCAGAAGTATTTATGGGAAAGGAGGGAAATATTTCTAGAAAGATATTAGTATATGTGATTTGTATAACAGTATTAAGAACACTTTAAAATAGCTTTAAGAAAGTCTTGATATGCTTAACTTAAAACCTGGGACTCACTGTTTGGTCCTTTGATGAGAAAAGGAATAGTAATGAGACTGGTTAGCTGAGGACTCCAAACAAACTTTTCTGATCTAGTATTGTATTTTATCTATACAAAAAAAATCTCATATGTGTGTGTACACTATGTATACATAATGGGGAAACAAATAATTAAAAATATTTCTCCTTATTTTATATTTGGTTTTGAATGCTAACAAAACAAATTTTAATCCAAGGGATGAAAAAGATTCATGATTTTTTCATTCTGTAGTTTTTTGGAAAATGTATTATGCACAGAAATACCTTTATAGGAAACAAATGTCCATTCTTCCAGGTGTTTTCTAGGCAGTGATTCCAATGACTACCAGTGACTAGGTAGTGATTTCAGTGCATTTATATTTGTCCTGATAGAAATGCCCATATAAAAGTCCCATGAGCTTTGAAGTTACACTGAAAACAATGCATGGAGCTGACTTCCCTCAGTCCCAATTTACTGAGTCACACCTATGTGCCTTTAGAATAATCCTAGGCTAACAATTGAGCATTGTCTTGTAGGTAAGTAAGGTTTGCAATTAACTCATAGTGGTTTTTCTTGGGACACTTACCAAGGTACAAGAGATCAACAAGTCACGAGTTTCAATTTTTAGAAGCATTTTTTTCCTTGTATATTGACAGGATTCTTAGAAAAAGTAGTGTGAAAAGAGAAAGGAGAGGATACATTGAAATAACTATTTAAAGTTTCATTTTAATATTAATATTGTACTGTTTTAACTTTCAGAGAAATTATGGAAAGATGCCTCATCTTTATCACCACCTAGAAGAGATGGGATTCCCTATCTACAAGTAATCCCAGGGCAGGGAACTATTCATTAAGTAGAAACATTTCTAAAATCGTTGTCCTATAAATACTGCCTGTGATGCAATATTGTACATGAAAAATGTGGTATATTTATGACAGTGTTGTATTGCTATAACACCACAACCTCCTTTGTCTGTATCTCAATAAGTCATTTCACCTTTGAGAAACTCATGTATTTGATGCATGCTCTGTTGACTTTGAAAGTTCTGCTTTGTTTTGCCTTATGGTTAAATCTGAATTCTGTGCATGAGCTTTAAAAGCATCTTGCGTATTGCTCCTTTCTTTTTCTCTTGACTTATGCAAAATTATCTGCACAGCTTCATCCTCAATGCTCATTTCCACTGAAACTCATATCTGATATTTTTTTCCCTCCAGACTTCATATGCCACGTTTCCTTGTTTCTCTTTCCTAGTAAAACAGTCTAAAAATCTAAATATATACATATGCATGTAAATGTATATTTATATTCTTTTATTACATGCAAGGCCTTTGCACTAGCTTCTTAAAAATGTTTTAACTCTCATAATTTCCTTATTCTTCCTACAGTCTCCTTGGGTAAGGTGCTCTTTGCTCTATTTTTCTCTTCTTCAATGTGAAATACAAAGAAGAAAGCAACAGCATGAAGAGACATGACTTACTCACTAACCCACCTGAATGTCACAGGAATCTTTAAAGGGTCAAATTAGCAGTGTGCTTTTACAGTTAGCTACTGCTACTGGTGAAAGGGTACTTGACCTGTTTTTGTAAATCTAGAGACTAGTCTATACCCTTAATTATAGTTCCTGCCCAGCACTGGGGATTAAAATGAACAGATGTAAGGTATTTCCTTTAATAAGGCAGTAAATAGTTGTTCTTGTTGATGAGAGATCAGATGAGATGAGTCAGTGCCAAGAGGAAGGTGCTGAAGCAGAATGACATAGGCCAGCATGGCATGAAAGTTACAGACAGTAACTGACTATAACATAAAAATCAAGCATTAACTTTATGCAGAATGGAACATAATGACTACCATGTGAGTGAAATAAATCTTGTCATTTATTTGTAGCCTTATAAATGTTAGTACTGTTGGATAGACACTTTTATTTTAAGAAGTGTTTTGTATTGTAAGAAGTACGTCATGGAAAATTGTTTTTCTCTTTCTAATATTACTAGTTTTTTTAAGGAGTAATCTGATAATGTTATTGTGCAATAAATTATTTATTTTCATACTTAATGTGACTATTTCCATTCTTTAGCAGCTCTAGTCTTTCTGCTGTGTGAGTTAGAAAATAGCCATTGGAATTCCAAATGCTGAGTTGTATGGAGCATGTCTGACAGAGCTGTACACTTGAACCCGTAGTTGTTGTTGTGTGTGTTTAAACTGGGCTTGGGAAACATTCTGGACCAAATAGTAGTTTGCATGACTATCATATTTATAGCTTATTCTGATTCCCTCTTGGTTTGTAAGATATAGCATTGACTGTAAGAACTATAATTTCTCTTGCTGTAATAGTCTATGCAGCATACAGCTAGAAGAGAGATTCCTCTTGATTCTTATGCTGGGGAAGGATAAACTTCATGGCTTGTGTGGTTTGTCCCAAAAGCAACAGGCTGTGAAAGTACCAGCTGCAAAGAAATAGATTGCTGTTGAGATGCTGCTCAATCTTATTGCTCTCACCAAGACACCTGATCCTTTCCTTGAACACTTTTTATCTTGATTCCAATAACTGAAAAAGAAAGTAATTATTAGACTTCTTTATGGTGATATCCATATGGGCATTAAGAGTTCAGAAAGCAATCAAACATTCTTTTTTTTTCCCCGCTATCCTCCTTTACATCTGTACCTTTACCCCATAACCTCGCAGGAAAGAAGGAGGAAGAGCTGTTGTAGGTGTGATATTCAACAGAAAATGTCTGACTTTACAGATTGCATCCAGTCAGGTTTTGAACTCTTATTGAAGGAAGTGTAAAAAAAAAAAGTGGTTTCTGGTTATATATTTGTGAGGTAAATTGATCATGTAAAAGAAAATTAAAAAGTGAATTAATTATGACTCAATCCATTAGGGACACAGCAGTGTGAAAATACATTATTACATCAAGTTAGATATTTTGTGTGAATGATCAATATTAATTTTAATAGAAGGAATGAGGATAATACTTGAATGACTGAGACAACTGAGACACTGTTAAAAAGCAGCTTGTGGAGTGTACAATCAGCCCTTTAAAATCCTTTGGCAGGTGTCATCTGTGTAACCACAGCAGCCAGTATGAGTTTTGGGCAGATTCAGTTGCCTGCCACAGTAGTGATACCTGCACATGCTAGCAGTGTGGCCATCCACTGCTCCGTGCACTTGCCCATGGGACTGTCCCCAGCATGGAAATGGCAGTGGGAGTCACAAAGGCACTGCACCACAAAGCCAGGGCTGCAGCCAGCAATCACTAGAGAATCACATACTAGAGGAGGCTTAAAATCAGAAAAACTGCTCAGTATTTTCTTTCATGCTGTTTTGTTACAAAAATTGGAGGAGTGAAAAAGCATGCTTCAGCAAGAACACAGGCACATAATCACTTTGTGAGCCCTGGTAAACAGTTGAACACCTGGTTTCAGTCCTTTGCACTTGTCCAGAAGTGCTGCTTACAGAGGGGTGCTGGGCTGTGAGGAGGTGA
The DNA here is from genome assembly GCA_013397295.1 of Polioptila caerulea. NCBI lineage: Eukaryota > Metazoa > Chordata > Aves > Passeriformes > Certhiidae > Polioptila > Polioptila caerulea. The sequence goes on from VYXF01003486.1 coordinate 1,035,239, forward strand.
TACTCTAGCATTGCAGGAAGCCAAACTGGAGACTCCAGGAGAAGTCAGCTGTGGAAGCATTGTGTCATGGAAGCAGCACCTGGACTTCTGCTACTAAGAGGTAGTTACCACCTGGGCAGCAGTATTGACTGTTTTCTTGTGGGAGCAATATTTGTTTTGCATGCAGTTTGTTGGTTTGTGGCTTTTTATTTAATTCCAGCTTTAAGACTTCACAATAAGTACTATTACATTAGAAGGGGAAGGGGGGAATTTGAGAAATGAGTTCTTTATAAAAATTGTGGATTGTATAATGGTACAAATCAAGCAAGTCAGAGAAATTTTGGACAAGAGTAAGCACATCTAGCACAAGGTTTATGCTTTCATTTAAAACATGAAACATTCCCCAAACAAACAGAAAGACCCTGTTATTATTGCATTTTTGAGATTTATAGCAGTATTCCTTTAAGGCCCCTTTAAAAAAATAAGTATTCCATAAGTCCAGAAAAATGTACAGCCTCAGTTGCTTAAAATATTATAACTCCTAATTTTCTATAGAGAAGCATTGTCCTATGATGGCAGTTGCTACTGATTCCTCCTGGTTTAATTGTCAAGTCCCGTACCCAGCCCATGTTTCTTTGCCTGATCAGCTGTTCATGGACAGGTTTGTCTCATAGCAAATGACTGGTAGATGTGGCCTAAGGAATGAGCTTCATAACAAGAGAGAGAGATTTGTTTGAAGACCCGACAGCAGAGGTGGGATGGTTATCAGGGCTGCACACATTCAGGCAAAATAGTGCCTTCTAAGTGACCATCATATATTCAGGACATCATCATATTCACTATGCTCTTCAGGGCTGGTGACATTTGTGTTCCTCTTGGGCACACTGATCAGTGCATATTCTGTCTGATTATTGCTGTCAATCACCAAGACTTCACGTTTTACATCGTGGCTGACAGTCGAGTACCACAGTTCACTGGAATTCATGGAATCTTTTTTGGCAACATGTTCCTGAGGGGAAAAGGGGGAAAGAGAGAAAGAGCAAAGCTTCAGTATGATTATATCCTGAAGAAGTTTGGAGATGTGAGCAGATCTGGTACAGCCTGTATACTCAGGCAGTGCTGTTGACTAAAACAGGCAGTGTTAGCTTTATAAATCCACAATCATTTCCCACCTGTCCAGGCTGTGGCTGCACACCTGGAGAGCCCAACAACCCGTGGCCCCGTTCAGCAGAGCTGACACGGTAAAATCTCATCACCACATGAAGGAGCACAGCAGCACAAATGGAGCTGGGCAGCCTGAATCACCCCAGGCCCCCACTCCCCTCAGCACTGTCCCGAGAGAGATCATCCCAGTGACATCCACTCAAGCAGGCAATGAGAGCTGAGGGGCAAGAAGGGAAGGTTACATGGGACATTTTATCGATGTATGTGAAGGGAGAGCATTTGGGATTTGAACAAGGCTTCATATGGGGTGTTTAGAGAAGGAACTGAAGGAAGGGGGTCAGGGTGACTTGCAGAATAAAAAGCATAAGAACACAGAGGAAGAAAGGCAGGGACAGGAGTCACAGCAAACTGGCAGAGACTGTAGGGTCTGGGAGGCAATTAAGACCCCAAGTGCATGTGTGTGTGTGGCTGTCCAGGAGATGCAGTCCTGGAAGGGGACCTCTCCAGAGATGAAGTGAGGGCTAATCCCTTCCTCGGCAGCCCTCCTCTGATGCTGTCCTTGAGGACAGAGGGAAGAGAAAGAAGAGCCATTAGTGAAGGAGGATGTAAGATTGCGTGCGCAAATGCCTTCCCAACTCCGTTTAGACTTGTCCCTCCTTTTGCCTCCTGGAGGTGTTTGCTAATGAGTTATGGGTGATTGTGCATTAAATAGTTAGCAGGATGACTCATTAAATCTGAAGGGCAATGTGCACTGATTAAGTACTTGGAGCCAGAAGTCAAAAATTTGTCTGTTATGGTCTTGATTTGAACACACTGGGTACTGAAGCCAGTGAGCAACTACCGGCTTTATAGTGCTATCCTCTGCTGTCTGCAGTAGTGGCAGTGTTTTGAGTGAGTGTGGCTGGGGTTTTGGTGACATTTGTAGCTACCTTGCATGCTCTGTAAGTGGAACAGAGGTCTCTGTTTCATGGGTTAAAAACTCCAAAGGGCTAGCTTTTATTTTTCAAGCCTAGAAGAAGGACAATGTAAGAACAAAATTCCTACGGAATTTGCCTTGGGATTTTCCAAGTTTATGCAAATCATATTGCCTGTTTAGATTCTGCTTTGTGTGGAAGATCTCCTGACCTTGAGAACACTTCAGTGAAAATAAATTCTGCTTTTTGATTCGAGGTTTTATAGAGTTTTGAGATGTAGAAATTTCAGAAATTTTAAGGAGCAGAACAATCAGGGTAGACTTGTTTATCATCAAGTGCATGGCTCTCTCCTCCCCTAGTCATGATTGCAAAGACTGAAGGGTAGCATTATTTCTCTTAATGTACCTGTGAAATAAGAACAGGTAGGCTCCTACTTTTCATGAGTGGCTCTCAATCCACTGAGTGAAGTCTGGAACATCTCTTGTCCCTTCAAACACATAGGTCTAACCAAGACTTCCTCTGAGTCACATATTCCATAATCCTTCCAGTCATCATGTTTTGAAAGGCTGTTATCATCAACTTTCTCTTATCAGTAGGGAGACTGTAGTGCAGAGGTGGAGTGATTTATCCCACAAGCCAATGGAGCAAGTGTGAAAACTCCCAGTATTCACAGGCCAAGTTTAACACTCAGAAGGTGCATCTCTCCTGTTGCACTAATGGCCCTGCAAGGACTGTTTTCAAACCACAGTCCGGGGCTTTTCCTTGGGGCACCAAAACTTCTCAAAACCAGACAGATACTTGGCAGGTTTCCCATTACAGTTCCACCCACTCCTCTTCCCCCACAGTCCATCCCACACTCACGGGTACAATGATGAGCTCATTTCATCACACCCTTTTCTGTCATCTTGCCCACTTTCTTCAAAATTTTCTGCTAAACCCCCACTTATCTGCTGGGAACCAACTTTTGCTTTACTGATGTCATCTTTGTTAAAAAAAAAAAAAGATAAAAACCCTCTGGCTGCTAAATGGCAGCGCTTCTTTCTGCAGTACACAGCGCTTCTGGTGATGGCTTGTGATCAGGGACTCAAGAAGCAACTTCACTTACCCTCTGCTAAATTGAACTGTTTACAAAGCAGAGGCAGCAAACCACAGGTACCCAGATCCTGCGTCTCGGAGCTCAGCATATTAATACACACAAACAGCCACAGACAGACAAACAACCACACAAGGCTCTTGAAGTGCAACAGTTGAGAAGTAGCTGTTCCCCCATCCCTGCCTTCCAGGATGATAAATTTGGGCAGAGAAGCAGGGCACACACCAAATTATAGAGTTACCTCTCAAATGACTCTGGGATGCATTGCCAGAACTCCTAAAGCTAGCCCCAAGGCAGGGAGGTAAGATGAACCGGCAGTGTGTTTATCTTACTAGTCTTTCCTGCCTTGAAATGCAACCATTTGCTCCATTCTGATTTATCAGAAACTAAAAGTGCAACCTGAAAGGGCATTTTTGTTTTTGTGGAGGGTTTTTTTTTTAATTTTTTTTCTTCCTTCTAGAGGCAGTGAGCAACTGAAAGGGGAAACCTTATTCTTTTCCAGCAGAGACTTGCCATTTGTTGATACATCTACTATTTTTTATAGTGCAAAGTTTAACCAAAACCCTTTAAGCCCCAAAGTATTAAATCTCCCTTTGTTTTTCTGCTGAAGATTTCTTTATTATGAAACCTGGTTGGCAATAGTCCATTTAAATAACTTTTTTAAAATGTCATGCTGAAACTGAAACTCTTTTGGGAAACATGCCAGTAGTCAAGAGACTGGCGACCAAAAAGCTGAGTGGAGAAGGGAAAGAGGAGGAGAGAGAAGCACCCCCACAGTCAAGTTGTGCAGTGGCTGAGGACATTCACTGAGACATCATCACGAGGTTCAGCCTCCTGAATTGTTTGATTTAGGCCAACAACATTACCCTCAGCCTCAGAAATTACGAGTACGTGCTGCAGTCTATTTGACCACTGGCTGCACTGGCCAAGAGTGGGGCTGCATCTCAGTATTTTATGTAGATACGCTTATTTTGTACGTAGGCTTAAACTGACATTCTTCTGCATCCTAAGCAAATAGTCTGATAATGGACTATTCTTTCTTCTGCAGGAACATGATGGACACTTCGTCTTCCTAATATGTGGATGTTTTGGACTCAGTTGCCCAGAGAATGGGGGTGGGGGGAGGGAAATCAGTTTTAGTCTTTACCTTGGTGGTACCTGGTGGATAGCTGCAGGTCTGTGCTGAGGAAAGAAGAAAACACATGTGATTGTCATTCTCTGGTGTAGCAACACTAGACAAGGATTTTCATCTGCACAGGATTTACTCAGTCACAGACTGGACATAGGCTGTGCAAAAGCATGAATTTGTGTGACAATAGTAGGGGAAAGGATTGAACCTCTTAAGAGCTAAATAAATCTGATTTTTTTGAGATTTATTTTGTCTCTAGTTTATAAACACTTGTGTCACACAGCACTGCTCATTGACCTGAATTAAACGTAGATGTGCAATTTTCTTGGGTTTTTCTTTTTGTTTTGTTTTTGTTTCATTAAATTAACTGAAATCAGTTTTACATATCTGTCTTAGAAATGAAAGTTCTTGCTTGCTTTCTGACTATGTTTTAGCTTCATGACCCATGCAACCTTAACTTTGCCTGGGATCGCTGGCTGGGTGCTGGGGCACAGAGGCACAACCTGATGTGCCACATGCATTGGGTGTCTGTGTGCACAGGTTTGGCAGTCTGGAGCTTTTCTGGAAATTTGTCTCTCTGTCCCATAAGCATCTAAATGGCAGAGGTCTGTCATTTTACACCTTGCTTTCTCCTAGCCTTGTCTTTATCAGTCTGGCTGGTTCTTAATATGAGGTGGATTGAACACGTTGCTCCTGTAAAATTCCAGAGCTGAACTTTCACTTTTGCTTAAGATAACAGCTTTTTAAGCCTACTTCTTTTGCAACATGACAGGAGAGACGTCAGCCTCTCAATATTTCTTTAAAGCTGCCATCTTAGACAATTTATGGTGTTTACAAACATTATTGTGCTGCCTTAACACTGCTGTGAAATTGCCAGTGTAGATGACTAACAAGAGATAACTGCAACTTGTGATGGTGGAAAAAGTATTATACCTTAGCTACATGAATGGCTTTATCCACAAGTGGGAAAAGGCAGCAGCCTGAATCTAAACCAAGACCTTCTGATTCACATGAGCACATGTGATCCTGACTATCTTAGAGTCTTCCCTATTTGCATATTCAATATGAAGAAACTATTTTCTTTGGAAAACACCTCATACTGATGTCTGTTTAGAGAAAGTCCTAAGCGGTGCTTGTGTGTGGGGAGCAGGGTCTGGTGTGTGAGCAGATGTAGGCTGTGCTGTGCTGGCAGCCCACTGGCTTCAGCAGCCCTCCACCTCCTTTGCAGGGGCACAGCAGAGGTTCCCCCGCTGTGCTTGCAAACCTGTGGGTCTGGCAGGTTTGCAAGTTGCACAAGGGCCAAGGGTCCCATTGCAGGAGGCAGCTGCAAGGCAGTGGCTGGGGCTCCGTAGCTGGAGGCCATGGCTGCCCACTCCTGCTGCCTTCTATAGAAACAAAAAAGACCAAAGAGCCCCTGAGTAATCCAGCACAGTGGGACATCAGAGGGCAGGTATATTCCTCACTGGATGCAAGGATGTTTCCCTCTGCTAAATGCCTTGCCATGGCTGCTACCTGTGGCTGTGCCTGCCAGCTGCCTCTGCAGAGATGCAAAGAGCTCCCCCAGGTCCCCCTTCATGCCATGCCACACCACCCCCGAGGGGCTCAAGCACCTTCTTTACTTACTTTGCTTGTGGGAGCATCTTTTTCTCTGGATGGGGACGGGCACTTTCCACCTAGGGCATGGAAATAAGGGTGAACAGGCAGATCTGGGGCTCCATGGTCCTTTCTTCCCACTGCCAGCCAGGGGCACATGTAAACACATAGGGCGATGCTGTCTCTAGCTGCTTGGACAAGGCACTTTTTGCAGCTTCTCTGCTGCTGTTCTGCCCCAGAGGCAGCCCCTGACAGGCACCCAGCCCTGCGGGGGTTGCAGAAGCAGGGGCTGCCAGGGGGTAGGAGAGGCACAAATCATAGGTCCAGGGATGGAGGGTGGCAGCTGTTGGCAGATGTTACAGCATTTAGCTGTTCATGAGAAGTAAAGCCTTTGTTCCCTGGGAACCCTCTCAGTACAGCAGCAAAGTCTGTGGATTAGAGGAGCAACCAGCCTTTCTGGGCTTGTCCATATTGAATAGCTCTACGTGAGTGAATCATCAGTAAATGCTGGGGAAAGATAACAAAGAACCAGTCTCATGCTCCCAAAAATGATCTATATCAATCTGACCTCTAGCCTGCCTTGGGAAAAAGCAAAAGGAAAAAAAACCAGTGATAGTGTGACAGAAAGGGCAAACACACAGGAGCAAGTGCAAGGCTAGCAGATCTGATCTCTAGCAGCTGAAATAATCCTTGCTGGTTCAAGCAGAAGACTTTATTTGCAGGTTTAAATACTGAAATTATTTGGCAAAGTTAGGAGCCTTCGTGTTCAGGTTGCTGTTAGCAAGTTTCTTGGTAATAAGAGCTAGGCTTTCTGGGGTGTGCACTGTTGCTCATAGTTTACAATTTTGCACTTGTAAAAGGCCAGTAATTAACAAACATTTTGCAATGTATTGTTACTATTTATATGCTAGATTTATATTTATAATAAAAATGTGCTAAGGGAAGCAAAGCTGCCAAGTCATATGAATTTAGGGATTACCTCACAGCATGTGAGGTACATTATGAATCAGTCTCTAATTGCTTATCTGCATTTTTTTCTTTCCCAGAGTAGAGGAAAACAGGTAACGCCACTATTCTCTTTTTGCTGTTGATACTTTCCTTGTTAAATATGTGCTCTTAGGTCTAATTTCTTTTATAAACTACCTAAGTTCTGCAACTTAACTGGACTAATTTCTTTCTGCAGATGTCCCTGGTGCTCTTATGAGTAGCAGAAAGTTTTGCAAATATTCCCAATTGTCTTTTTAGTGACAGAATTTAGATGGCTTTCATTACAGCAGGATATAAAAATAAAGCTATAATACTACCTCATTATGGGCTGTCTATCTGGTTTTCTTTGAATTATAGATAGAGTTTTGCCTATACTGGATATAAAATTATCTAGCTAAGTTGGAGATGCCAGTGTGACCATTTAATATAATTGAATAGAAGTCCTATGAGCTATATTTAAAATAAAATATGTATATGTATTTTTAATACACATAACTCACATTAGAAGCCTGCTGTAGCTGTCAGATATTATGAGTTTGATGTAATTATTTTTTGTTTCTTGATCTCTATTTATTCCACTTTTTCTTGTTTATATTCTGTTGGCTTCTGATTTTTTAGTCCCTTGCTCAGATGAAAGGGCTGTTGGATTTGGATAGCTCTTCCCCTGCACTGTCAAAAGATAAATAGCATATGTTCCTGTAGCAAATTAGATCTGTAAACTGATGAATAACTCTTAGATAAATTCTTATTTAGTCAATCATGTAATCCTGCAGAGAATATACATCGTATGGTCTGAGAATTGAAAGCCTTTCTCAGCATCTGCATTCATGCTACAGACATGCTGACTCTTTGAGGCAGGTCCCTGGCAGTCAGAGAAAGGGAGCCCAGCTTGCCTGTGAGTGGAGAAGGGTTCTGAAGGGCTAGCTCTTATTGGGCTACGGTTTTTGGAGGCAATTATAAGTATAGCTTTATTAGTAACAATGCTGGGGAATTAGTTCTGGCCAGCAGTCGTGAAAGAGGACAAATGTGACTGTCATTAAAATGAGAACAAAGGAAGATTTCCATTTCTTTCTTTCCATAGTTTCACTTAGCTCTTTGCAGAGAAGCTGCATTTACTATTACAGAGCTGTCATGCTCACAAAGTGGTCAAACCAAATACAGAAATGCCTCTAAAAAACAAACACTCCAAACAGAAGGGATGAAATGGCAGACATGGGGATAGGAAGAAGGAAAGAGTCAAGAAATTAATTACAAAGGATGCAGCAGAGTTTACATATAAATGGTAGGGTCTACAACATTTTCTCCCAGCAGCTGCTGTTATAAGAGCTCAAGTTTGTGTTGTCTGCTTTGCACACCTGAAACTAAGGTTGCCTTCAGTCTGAATTTACTTCAACCCAGCTGCCAAAGGACTGAGACACAGCAGTGGATACCCCTTTCTGTCTCTGAAGGGGGACTTCCTGGGCAGAGGGAGTGGGATGCTGCTGGTAAGGTCATACAGACACCCACAGAGCCACCTTAATAAGGGGTGATGCCAGCCTCACCTGCTGCCAAAAATATGAGGCTCCTCTGACCTGCTGTGGGGCATGATATCATCAGCCTTCGGGAGGGAGGGCTTCAGGGGAGACCTGCTGCAGCTCTTGTCACCATCTAACTTGGTGTCCCACAACAGGTTGCTGGTCCAGAAAGAGGTGGACCTCTGTCCAAAAATATCCAATTTTTACCTGACTCCTTAAACTCACCACCTCTGACACAAAACTGCCAAACTCTCAAAACTCCCCATATCCAACCAAAAATCCAAATAAAAAGCACCATTCTTGCTCTGTGGCTGGATGCTTGGCAAAGAAATCCCAATGCCCTATTTAATTCCTGTCACCCCTGGGACTCTGGGGCCTCTTCCCTTGGACCCCACCACACCTGGCTGGTCCTTACCTACATGTGCACTGATTCATCTGATGAACTTTGCCTGCCTGTCTCACTGGAGTGATAATTTTGGGATATTTCTTCCAAGCAGCTGCCAATTTTACCGAGACTTATAGAGACTCCCTCACCTATAGGTGCCCATCTACTTTGATTTTTTTCCACATCTAGTTAAAGTTACTCAGGAGAGATGTTGACAGCTGGATGATGTAAATGCATGACCCTCATTCCTTAGGAATTTTATGTGGATGGGCGGCCTGTTATGAGATACTTATAAACTTTGTGTTGTAACCTGAGCTTTCCCTTTAGCCTGACTCTGAGCTGGCCCTGTGCTGCAGAGCAGGGGAACCTCTCCGAACTGAACTGCTCTTGTGTAGCACATCTCTCCTCAGTCTCTGCCTCTCACACTGCCTACAGAGCAGCAGTGGCCAGGACTGGACCTCTGCAGCACCAGCATTTTGCAAGGATGCTGAGTCACTGCATAGGAATCACTGTTTCTCTGGGAAAAAAACCAACCAAACAAAAAACAAAGAAACAAAAAAAAACCAAACAAAAAATCCAAACCAAAACCCCACCCTTGTTATTTCTCCATTCCTCTGAACTTCTGTGAGGTCTATGATTTTTCTGAAAGACGTGGCTTTGTCAGCAATGGGGCAGCTGTGACTGAGGAGAGATATGCTACACAAAAATCACCCCAAGCTGGCACAGCTCATCAACAGCAGCTGGAGTGAGATTATTTGCAGTCGTTCTCTGCCATGCAAGGGAAGCTGGTCAATGCTCTCCCTGAGTGAGTTCTCCCAGCAGTGGTTTGTTGGAGTTTTTGAAAGTGAAGAAAACAGGGTATGGAGCTGCATGAGCACAGACAGAGGCACAGCACCATGCCAGTGATGTCTTTTATGGCAGTGGCCCCTCCCCTCTGATGGGGGATATGGGTTTTGTGGGCCCATCAAGCTACCAGAAAAAATCTGCCTTACAAAAACCTTGCCTGCAAGGTTCTTATAAAGAACTCTGTTCTTACTCCTGCTCCTAAAAGCAGCCAGGAATTATTTCAAAAGCAACACAAGACCCCGTGTAAGGGGGACAAGACCACCTAAAGCAGTGGGATTTCAGCATGCCTGGGAGCTGAGAGCCTGGACCTGAGAACCTTAAGGCAAACGAGCTCATCACTGCTCCTTGTTGCCACAGATGAGGACCCACCAGTTTTGCATAGGTTTTGTTTGCTCAAACAGCTTCTGAAAGCAAGGTTTCATGTTTTAGGGACTTCTGCCCTTTTTCTCAAGGCCAGGTAATGTGGCCACAACTTAGACAACTTGCCACAGACCTGCAGAGATGTGAGAGATGCATTCTCTTTGCAAACAAGAGGAACATTGAATTCTGCAAATGGAGTGCCTCATCTGATTTCCTTAAGACCAAGTAAGCAGTGAGGGTGCAGTACTCAGAGGGTGCATGACCTTTTCTTTCACCTATCAAGAAAGCAATGGAAAAAGGGAATTTTCCACCTGTCCGAGGTGGTTCCTGTTGAGCACCCTCCTCTGTCTTTATAGTTCCTAAGGAGACCATTTATTCCTAACCACTATTGTACATAACTATAGGATACTCACATATCTCATGTACAGCATTTCAATATATTGTACTATTTAGTCTATTTCTATACAGTGTGTATAAAACCTTGTCTTTATGAGACATGGTACCAACAGATACACGATAGCAAGGTGAATCTTCTCTAAATGTTGTTTTCCTGCCTGGAAACTTGGAACAGATGACAAGTATTGTCTGTTCTTTTTGTTCCTCACCGGGATGGACTCCCTTCCTCCCTTCAGCAGACTCTATGCTAAGAGCTTACACACAATGTCACCTCTGTAAATATCATCCTAAGGCAATACTCTTTGACATACTAAGAACTATATTGTTCATCTTAATTTGCTTTCTAAATTATGTTTTGTTAATCAATAATCTCCTCATGGTGCTTTGCATGACCCCTTGAGGCTGATTCATTGCAGGTATCATTTGTTTTGGAATCACTCTCTTAGTCCTATTGTTTAGTAATTAAATATAAAATGGTTACCTTATTTTTGGTAGGCAGTTTCCCATCCTTCTACTGGATCTCTGCACGCTTTGGTAGCCAGATTTGGTGTGGTCTCCTTGCTGGCTGAATTGTTTTCTGGCTGGCTGTTTTACAGATTGAAACTCAGTGACCAAAGCAGTTCATTGTCTCACTCTACGTGTATGCAGCACTCAGACGTTGTGCACCTAAAAAACCCAAAAACCACCCCAAAGCCTCCACTGCAGGCAAACATCAACAAGTGGGGGTGGGAGAGGAAGAGAGGTGGAATGGATGAGTGATGTAGCTTCCTGGGGTGCTGGGATGAGCTGGTGGCCTGCACAAAGTGACAAATGTGTTGCAGAATGGACTCCCTCTAGGTTATGTAGTTTGAAATAGCAACTTAGGGTGGTTTTGGCAAGAGGAAATCACAAGCCTAGCCATCTTGCTCTTCTGAGAAATTCTATGACAAACTGAATGCTAAAAACCAAACACTTCAAACCACAATGAAGTATAGCCTTTGCTACTGAAGCTTTCTAGTGCGGTCTTTTTGTGCTTCTTTGTGTCCTTTAAAAAAAAATTATTATACTTTTATTCCTTTTTATTTCTCCCAAGCTACAAGGAAGAAGAAAAATAGAAGAACCAGAAATATAATTTTCAGGACTTGTTGGCTGGGGAGGAAGCAAATTTCAGATGACACATTGTAATTGTTGTACATTGCCAGAAAGAAAAAAAATAATCTCTGGAAGACTCCAGGTGTCTGCAGGCATTTTACCAAACCTCAGAGGTAGGAAGAGTCAGGCAGCTAGCAGGACACACTAAGAACACATGCTATCCCCTGGGAACGTGTGGTTTTGCAGACAGAGGTACACTACCATGAGCCAGATCTCCACTAAGCAGCCCCCCTCCTTTGTTCTGTTTTGCACTTTGCCAGGCAGTCCAACACCAGGTTTCAGCAACAGAAGCTGCACCTTGCAGCTGACAGCAGGGTGTTAGCAGAGGGAGGCAGTCCAGTGTGGGCAGAGATCACAGATCACATACCTCCAATTCAAACTTGAAAAGATAAACAGCTGTGTCTGTGTACAAACTACCCTTGTGTGCTCTGATCTGAAATCTGTGTGCAAACACAACAATTTGTCTGTAACCCTGCCCAAATCAGCACCACCTGGTCCTGCAGCATCCCTTGGCTTTGAACTGCCACAGCCTGCCCTGATGCAATGCCAGAGGCTGGAGCAAATGTTGGTAGATGTAGCTACTGTCCTTACCTCAGTGTACTCCAAATTCAACTGAGATGCTGACTGACTTGCCACATGCAGGCATTACTTAAAAATGTTATAAAGTTCTAGACCATGTCAATTGCATTCAACAGGCTGCTTCCCAACAGTGCTACCTACAACTAGAGCTAAGGAACCCACCTCCAAAAGTCACTGCAATTCAGAAGTGGATGAAACCCTTTCCACCTGCTTTGTTCTCTTTACAGGCAATGTCTTGAGAGGTGGCACTGAATCCTTCTGACAAGGTAGGCAGATGTCCAGTTGTTAACCTGGGCTTGGATGGCTGAAAAAACAGTGGTTTAGCCTGTTGGTTGACAAACCAATGATTTAGACTATAATTGTGCCTGAGTGACTTCCCTTGGCAACATTTTCTGGAAGTTCAGCTCTGTGAATTGTTAATTGCAGTAGTCACTTGGTCTATGGGGAAATGCTGGCATTTCGTGACTGTGCAATTCTTGTATGTTCTCTTTTTAATTTACTCAAAACTAAAGAGAACATCCTGGTGAAACAGAAAGGAAGAAAATAATACAGATTGCTGTACTTTTCAAGCAGTAGTTGCAGAACTACTTCTGCCTAATTTATGCCCAAGCTTTTCCTGTCTTTGAAATGTGACTGAAGCTCAGGTATGGTGTGCTTTCTCAGAAATGAGGACGCTGTGCAACTGAAGCTGAAGGGCATGGCAACTGACTGGCAAGGAAGGAGAAGGTCTGTAATCCACCAAAATCTATGCAAAGATGAACAGAGCAGCAATACATGCACTTACAGATACATTCATACATTTCAAATAAGTGGTTGGGTTAATGAATCTCACATTGTGAGTAAAACATTCTATATAAAGCAATTAATCAACTTCTGATGTTGTCTGGTCCCTAGAGAAAGGGTGATGCCTTCTGGAGGCTGACCTGGAACAGAGACTAGACAAAGCAAAAGGATAAAGGTATTTATTGAAGGCCTCAATGGTACACTTGGGCAGCACAAGAGCCTGGCTGGACTACCCCCAAAATGCACCCCAAAATGGTACAAAATGGGTGACTGATCACGAGGTCCCACACTTTTGTAAGTTCTGCTCGATTAGCATATTGGAGTCAATTGTCCAACCACAGCTTCAGGTTATGAAGGTCCATCCTCCTTGTTTTTCCTTCTCACTTCACTGTTGTTTTCATGCTTGGGCCTGCAAGTTGACCCTGGTATCAAGCTAGAGAAGGAATTGTTTTGTCTATCTACTTTGAGAAGAGAGCTTAGTAACACTTAATATGAAACCTAAAACTACCCACTAAAACAGCACAGAATCTAAAAAATATCAAAGCTAAAACCTAAGGCATCAGGGGAGTGGTCCAACAGAGATGCCGCAGCAGTGGGATGTGCATGCAAACACCGACTCACTCAAGAAGACTGAGAGGTTCCTGCAGGATCAGGATCAGGTTCCCTGTGGCACCAAGAGCTGTCAGAAGAAAGGCAGATCTTGGAAGGAGCAGCCAGCATACACAGCTCTTTCTCACCAGGGATGATGTAACAAATTAAAGCCAACAAATTTTTCCCACTAGCAGAGCCATCTCTGTCCTTCGCTAAAACTGACAGTCTGCTCTTCATTGAAAAGTGTTTCCTCTAGCAGCACACGGTTTTTAAGGGTTCTGGAAGATCAGAGTGTTTCTGGGAGAAAATAAGTTGGTTAAAGCTGACAAGAACATTTCCTACATACCATTTGGGCTTGCAATTCTTTTTAAAATCAAGTGCAGTTCCTTTTGTGATTGCCAAGTGGTGATCTCACATTTTGATCAGGCCAGAATGCCCTCCCAGAAATTTTGCAGGAAAGTGCAACTATGCAAATAACTCAAGGAAAGGAAAATAAGATAGCTCAAAGGAAAAAGACAATAGTATGAAGCAACTGCGTTTTTCAGACTTATGGGAATGAATTCTTGAACCTACTCAAAAGCACAGCAAAATTCCTTAGAGGAATACTGATACTTGAGCTGTTTCTGTTTTCAGATTAGTTGCCACTAAGGAGAGAAGGAATCATAAATGTGAAAGCATGTTTGAGAATTTTTTGTGTCATTTTATGGTTTGGACCTGCTGACTTGCAACCGATTTGCATAATTAGAGGCTAATCTGTGCAGCCATTCCACTGAGAGAAAACATTTTATTTGCAGTCACAGTCATTTGGAGTAGTAGGAATTTGTAAAAATGTAATCCGCCTCATCAGAAATCAGAAACATGAAATACAATTTACCAGTAGAAGTTTGATTAGCAAATGAGGTCTCAATCTGGCTGCCCCGCTGTGCCATAGGAGTGCCACCTGCGGGCTGAGCGCTCAGCCAGTTTCAGCCGTGACCGCCGCAGGGCAGACAGCAGCGGCGGCGCTGTCG
>VYXF01003488.1:1012-13673 GCA_013397295.1 Polioptila caerulea
CTCTTGTAAGCTATGGTGATTGGCTATAATACATTTAAATATTTCCTTTAAACCATAAAGAAGTATGAGGAGATGGGCAGTTCTAATTGTAAACCTGAGCAAAGGAATGCAGTGCTAATGTGTGCCAGTGTGGAAGTATCTGTAATTCCATGAGAAGTTTAAACAGAGAGATGAAATGATAAAGACTCTTTGCCCCTGAAAGAAGAAGAGAATCTCTGTTCCATGGAATGAAGATTATCTCAAAAGATGGATAAAGAGAACCTTTATTTTGAACAGTCTATCTTTAAAAAGAAACCTCGTACATCAATGTAACCCAAAAGCACAGCTGTAAAAGAGACTGTGAACATTGGGAGGAGCTTCATGAATGCAGATTTTCCAGGTGGCAGTTATTCATGAAGATTGACACCACAAGAGAACTGTTTTCTTGTGGGAGAATTTTCCATAGCAAATTAGAGGTGCTTCCCTCCAAAGTGAACTGAAAAAAGACTACTTTAGTAGTGAAAAACGGACTGAGATTTCTAAGTGTTATTTTCTCTACATTGTCAGTCAGAAAGAAAGAAGGGCAGGGGGGAGGGAGGAGAAGTGTTCTGAAGGTTTCCTTCTGATTCTTGTGGGATTTTTTTCTTCCCCTTTTAGTGTTAGTTAATAAAGTTTTATTACTTTTAAGCTTAAGCCTGCTTTACTCTTGATTAAGAAATTCCAAATTAGCAAACCTAAACCAAGCCATTATTTGGTTCATTAGCGAGGAAACAAAACTAAACCCTTAACATGGACCCACCGCATGACTCATAGAATGATATCAGCCCATTGTGAGAGGCTCCGCCCAGGGGGGAGGAGCTAAGCATCCCTACCTGGGTATAATCTGGGTTTTGGGACAGAACAAGCAGCCTTTCCTCCAGATTTCCAGAGGAACAGCTGCCTTTTCCACTGGATCTTCAGAGGAAGACTACACCCTTCTACAGGACCACTGCTCAAATTGAACTATATCTGCCACTCCAGGAGGACTGCAGCCACCATTCCAACTGGACTGCTACCAACAACCTTGACCAAGAGGGTTGTATTCTGATTCTGTCAGTGGTTTTTTTTCATTTGTATTATTGCAAGTATTTTGTTTGTTTGGTTGGTTTGGGTTTTTTGTTTTTTCCCTTTTCCTAATAAATTGTGTTTCTGAATTGGAGCCACTCACTGGTTTTGATTTAAAACAAGAACAGCGTCATTTCTGCTGCTGCTCTTTGTGACTTGGCATTACAATGCGGCAGCCTATTGACATGTTTGGGGGACAGTGGAGACAAAAGGTCCTGTGTAGTCTAAAGTTTTCTACATAGATGAATTCTGTGCTCACAAAAGGCCTGAGCAAAGAAACAAAGAGAAGTGTGCCCAGATCCCAAAGCTTTGCTCCTCTGCAATCTCATACAGATATGGCTCACAGGTGTCTTCAAGCATAATTTCATAGGAAAGAAGAGGATGTGGGAAAAGATGTGCTGCTTTGGGAAAGTCATCTCCATGTATATTGACCCAGGACAGCAGTCCAACAGAGTTGTTTGCAACTTACTTGCAGAGGGATGAGTGGACTGTGAATCTGACAACAAGTAACAAGGGTTCCTCAAATCTATTTACACTCCAGCCTGGGTGCCATTCAGCCCAGAGCTCAGGGATAATACCGTAGTGCATCCCACACACATTGTGCCTCCAAGAAAAGCTTGGCTTGGTATATAAGAATGAAATAAATAGAAGAGTAATAAAATGGGCAATTAAACTTGTCACTTTGGAATGACACTCCTGCTTTCCAGTGTCAACCCTGTACCTCATGCTCACAAGGCTTGTTACGAACAAGTGTTTGAGATTGCTTAAAAATTAACTGGCAAGGTTATCAGGAAAACCCAGACTGAATAGTAAGCAACAGCTCTACCAAATTTCTTGCCAACATTCACACTATTACTTACTAGTAGGCTAAGGCAAAACAAGGGAAAAAAAGCAACACACAAAATGCAGTCAATCAAACCAGAAATTAATCAAGAACTATTTATATATGTATGTGTGTGTGTGTGTGTGTGTTTAGGTGCGTTTGACAAAGGGACAGAAAGGACAAGGATAAAAAGGAATATGACCAAAAAGCTTAACAGCACTGCAGCTTAACAGTAGTTCAAGTGGAGCCTCCAGCAGTGGGGTATCAGCCCAGGATCCGTTGTTGATCGGTGGCCCTGCCAGTGCAGCAAACTCGAGAGCTTGCTGGCTCTGAGAGGCCCCACTCAGAGGGAGGTTGCTGCTGGCAGCCACTGTGGTCCGGCAGAGCTCCAAGAGCCTCCTTTTGGAGCCCTGCTTATGGGCCACAAGAGAGTGGGCCTCGTCGCTGTGGGTCACTCACCAGAAACACAGGACACGTTCTCAAGAGAAGGCTGAAAGAGCTTTATTAATTATCTGACTCCATATTATATAGTATTTTCACACGGACCAGGGATTGGAGGAGAAGCTGGACACCTCTCCCATTCCACTGGCCAAAGCAACTGTCAATCAGTCACTTTCTACTCCCAAGAGAAGGAATTTACAGCGACCTTGTCTTAACATAAACAAGCTTCTAATAATAGCATCTATTTGTGAGAAAGTGAACTAGGAACTATCAAACTTTGAGTTAGAAAGTGCATCAAGAAAACTTGGAAGAATCAGGGCCTCGGTTATAAAATGCTTCATCAGGGCCGCGCTCTGGGTCAGCAGCGTGTCTTTGACAGTGTGAGAAGGATGTCATGCTATGCAGGCAAGAAAAGTAGTTTCCAAGGCACTTCGTGGAAAGCCCCCGGAGCTTGTTGGACAGCACAAATCCCTGGGAGCACTCAGTGTTTCTGATAAGCTCAAGAGCAGCTGAGCCCAGGCGCTGTTCCGCAAGGCCCAGGCCTAACAAGTGTTCCTCAGATCACAGTGTGGCCTGGCAAGGCCAGGGTGGATCCACCACCACAATGTGAAGCATGAAGTTTGGATGTAGGGTACAAAGCCATGGCCCAGTGGAAGTGGGCCATTTCCTCAGGCCTGTGGGAGGATCACAATGCAGATCCTTGTGCTACTGATTCCATCTCTCCCCACTTTTCTAAGTTCTTGCTGGCAAGCTCACTTGGCTTAGACACACAGCTCACAAGCAGTGCTCCTGTAGTTTTCTGCACAATGAATTAGAGATTACACATCCCAAGTTGTGCTCTCTTATGATTTAACTGACTGGTTTTGGGAATTTCTNAATGAATTAAAGTGAGATTACACAACCAAAATCATATTCTCTTACAGTTTACCAGACTGATTTGAGGAGTTTCTGGAGCAGAAACTTGCTTCCTCAAATATTTACAGTGCATGGCATGGGGCAAAGTTGTATGATTTAATGTTAAAAGCATTACTCAAGCAATGCTCTTTTGACAAGCTCTGCTCCTGTGCCACACACAGTGAGGAGAGAAGGAGCCAAGGGCACTGACACACCTTTGCTTTGAGCATAACCCAGCCTTGACCAAACACACTGAAAGATTTCCCCTTTGGCCCATGTCTTGGAAGGTCAGGTCAGCTGTTTCATGTCCCCGGTTGGTTTGGTCTCAAGGAATTTCCCTCAGAAATACAAGGTTTGTCTTCTTCTGTGCCTTACCCTCAGCAGCCCTGGGAGTGTTCCTGTGTGAAGCCATCTGTGTCACAGAGTTTGAGATAACTTAGGACGCTCTGGAGTAAGTAATCTCCTCTAAAGTGTTCCAACAATCCCTTTCCTGTAATAGGAAATGAATATTAATAGATGACAGTGGAAAAATACCAATAGTTTATTAAGAAACAGAATGCCTACAAAGCAAGGGAAAAAAGTCAGTACCTTCTAGATATCAAAATGTCGGACCTCACCATCCCACCCCTGGAACAAAGACCCCAAATGACAGGGGACAATCCTCCAGGACACACGTTAAAGGATGGCTCCAGGTCCTCTCGGGAAGTCACGGAAGAGTTCTAGCAGCAGATGAAAGCTCGGTATCTCTTCCGGCGTCAACTTTCTGCCAAAGGCAGAGCTCTGTGGAACTGTCACAGCAGGTGAAGCAGCTGGGCTGAAGTCCCTCGGTGTCCTGCCTCCCTGGCATGGCTCAGCCCACAGACTCTTGGGCTAGGAACAGGGCCGCTCCGCTCCTGCCAGCACACTGTCCCTGGTCTTGGACAAACAGTTTTCTGCTAGGAAAGCCCTGCATACTGTTCTGCACATCTTTCAGAAAGGCAAAAAAACAACTCCAAACACACTACCTACAGCAGCTTTCAACACACAACTGCAGAAATCCAGGACAACCGCAAGTGAGTGTTGGAAGGGTTTTGGCTTGTTCCTGCCAACAGATTTCTTGATGATCTGGTGCAGTTTTATTCAGAAGTAGTTACATGGGATGAGAGTTTATTCAATTAAAAGGTTTCATGGTTAGTAAGAAGCCTTGGGAGCATGAGGTACAGGGCTGACATGTGAAAGCACAAGAATGTCCTCCAAAGTGACCAGTTTAATTGTCCATTTTATTACTCTTGTGTTTATTCCACATTAATGGGAAAACTCAAACTTTCTTTGGAGGCAAAACATGCATGGGATACACTGTGTTCCCTTGCAGGGTCAGCAGGTCTGGCAGTGACAAAGGAAGCAATCTGCTTCTTTGTGAACCACTACCGAGCTACATCCCAATGTGGGTTGAAGTAACATGGTATTATTAAGAGCTCCTTTCCTGCATGAGATTCAAAGAGGACACCCCAAATGACTGTCATGCAAGCATGCAGTGAAGAACCTACCCTTCTATCTGAAGGAAGCTAATGTCTATAAGGTAGAGCCTTCCAGGAAGCTGCTCTGCAGAAGCTCTGGTGGACCAGTGTCCTTTCATGCTAACAGTAAAGCTATGCATTTGGGAAGTCAAATGGAGCACAAGCAAACTCCAAAACCCTCTTTGCCTATGAATTGGAGCAAAGTTCTTGTCCCAAACTTCCTCTTCAGACAAGCAGCACAGAGCCAAGGCCTCCTGGGACTTTTGGCAAATGCTGCAGCACAGTCAAGCCTGTTGGGGGACTCGTGTGTAAGGACTGCATCTCCACAGCTTCTGGTAGATGTCAGCGGGAGCATTCCACAGACAACAACAGCTATCAAGGCACTCAGTATTCTCTTGTGTCAGAGGGGCAGAGACACAGCTGGGGTGAGTCCATGTCAGGGCTCAGCCTTACCTAAACGAGCAATGGAGTTTTCCAGTGCTTTCATAGCTGCGGCATGACATCTGGGATCTTTTGAGTTCAGGTTTCTTTTAATTTCTTCAACCAAAAAGATGACCACTGGATATAAGGCATCTTCCAAGATGGCTATGATTTCAGCCAGCATGTCCAGCGCCTTCTGCTTCACTTTCTTGTGGCTGTCAGCAATTCTCAGGAGAATAATAATGTTGATATAGACTCAGAGGGAGCTGTAGAGACTTCCCATGACCCCCCTTGCCTTCTCAATCAGCATTGTTTCAGACTCCAAAGAAGCTGTGGAAGCTTCCCAGGGCTTGTCACTGGGTGTATGCCATCTTTTAGGATGCCTATGATCTCAGCCAGCACATCCAGTGCCTTCTGCTTAACTTTCTTAAACATCTCACCAAATCTCAGGACAAAAATAATGTTCATATGGACTCAGAGGCAGCTGTGGAGGCTGCCCAGGGCCAGTTGTACGCCCTGAAGCCCTTATCATCTTTCTCTGGGTTGTTGATGCAGAGTCAGATGAAGCTGCACAGTGTGCACAGTACGTGTCATTCTGGATTAACTCCTTGCCTTCTTCTGAGTTGTTGATGGGGACTCAGAATTTAGAGATCACGTGAAAGGGACAAAGTGAGCACGGTGAATGCACACCACCTTGACAATCCACCCATCTACTGGATGAGGCATTCACCAGCAGAGAGCGGCCCAGCTCCCACCCCACTTCTTGGTGAGGCTGAGCCATTGTCCTCCCTCCTGGCAGTGACCCTGTGGGCAGAGTTGCTGAGCTGCTTCTGCTGGGACTCCTGGGCCAAGGCCCTGTGAGCAGGCCAGGAAGGG
Organism: Polioptila caerulea; assembly: GCA_013397295.1. Lineage (NCBI taxonomy): Eukaryota > Metazoa > Chordata > Aves > Passeriformes > Certhiidae > Polioptila > Polioptila caerulea. Next base: position 7,046 of record VYXF01003488.1, read on the forward strand.
AGCCTCCTCCATTGGCAAGGCCGGACATCTGCACATCAGCTGTGCAGTCGGGCAGGGGAAGGAAGCTACCTGCAAGGGGAGGCTGCACAGGTCCCTCCCTATACAAGGTGTCCTTGCACTTTTCCATCATGGTTAGTATTGCATGCTCAGAAGAAGCTGTGGAGACGGTTCAGTATTTGTCGTACTCCATGAACCCCTTGCATTCCTAATTTTGGTATTTGAGATAGACTTTTGGGCCTATGGTGCCCTCAGGCACCTCAAAGCATGGTGAATGCCTGAAATGATTTTCATAGATACAATTAAAGTTGCTTTTCACAGTAAATCTTTTCTCTGTATACTTGCCTCGCACGGTAATATTTGAGGATGCAAATTTGGTGATGCAGAAATTTTTTAAATCAGTCAGTTTGACAATAGGAGAACACAGATTTAAGATATGTAATCTCACTTGTATTCATTGTGCAGAAATATAGAGGAGCACTTCTTGTGAGCTATGTGTCTAACCCAAGTGAACTTGCCACCAAGAACATAGAGCTTAGTGGGGAGAGATGGAATTGGTAGCACAAGGATCTGCAATGTGATTCTCCTGCAGGCCTGAGGTTTCTCTTTTGGTTTGTTGGGTGCTAATGACCCTAAGAAGCTGGGAATTCCAGATATTTCATTTCAGTTTGACAAAACCAGCAGAAGGGTGACAAGGAGTTCAGTTCCTGTCTACTGAAACATCTCCTGGGCCAGGAGCTGTTCAAGTGCAGGGAGTTTTTGGATTTTCCTCTTCAGAAGTCATTTTGTCACCCGTTTTTGCACTCAGCAGTGAATGACTGCCACTGGCCTCTTCTGTACCAAGAATGCCCCCAGATTGTTTATCGTGCTCCAACCAGCAGAGGCAGAAGGTGAATCCTGAACATCCAGGGCTCCTCTAGGCTGCAGACGTACTGCTTTGCCACGATCATTCCAGCTGCAGTGGTCAAAATTAGAAAGGACAAAGCCCAAGCTTAATCTATCTCTTGCAGTGAAATCATAGGGTCCCAGAATGATTTGGATTGAAAAGGACCTGAAAAATCCTCTAGTTCCAAACCCCTGGCTGTGGGCAGGGACCTTTGACTAGACCAGGTTGCTAAGGACAGAATCCAAACTGGCCTCGAACGCTTCCAGGCTTGGAGCATCCACAGCTCATCTGGGTAACCCCTTCCCAGAGCTTCACTAGCTTCATAGTAGAGAATTTCTCCCTAGAAACTTGTTAATGAGAGTAAAAGTATTTCTGAAAATATATCAGCAACAAAAGGAGGGATAAGGAGAGTCTCTGTCTTCTATTGCATATAAGGAGAAACATAGAACAAAGGATGAGGAATGGACTGAAGCACTTAATGCACCCTTTCCTGGGTAAAAACTGCCAGGATGGGCAGGCCCAGGGAGTGGTGGAATTCAATGGAATTAAATTCAGCTGGTGCCTGGTCAAAGTGGTGTTCCCCAGAGCTCAGCACAGGGGCCAGTCGTGTTTCATCTCTTTATCAATGATGTGCAGGAGGGGATCAAGAGTACCTCAGCCAGATTGCAGATGATACCAAGCTGGATGGGAGTGTTCATCTGCTGCAGTGTAGGAGATCTCTGCAGAAAGACATGGACAGGCTGGATAATGGGCTGAGGCCACTTGTATGAGGTTCAACAAGGTGCAGTGCCATGTCCTGCACTTGAGCCACAACAATCCCATGAAAGGATCCAGGCTGGGGGCAGAGTGGCTGGAAAGCTGCCCAGCAGAAGAGGACCTGGGGGTGCTGGTTGGCAGCGGCTGAAGGTGAGCCAGTGTGTGCCCAGGTGGCCAAGAAAGCCAAGAGCATCCCATCCTGTTGAGTCAAGGGGTTAAAAATTTGAAAGGATTTATTAAATGCTCGAACTATACTTATTGCTTAAATTCACTTCTGCTGGACTTGCAAGTAAGCAGTGCTTACAGCAGACAAGGGGTACATGCAGAAAACAAGTTAAAAGAATGTCCGGAGGCACGCTAAGGAGAGACTGTTTTCAAAAAAACTGGTGTACAATACCAGGCTTACAAGGCCCCAAGATAATAGAAGCTCCTGAGACCCTGACAACTGGACAGAACTGAACCCTACGGTTTGAACTGAGACCAAGGGCTTAGAAAGCATTCATGGAGAGATGAGGCGAAAAGTTCAACCCCGAGGAAGAGAACCTTCCTTCCTCTCATGCAACCATGCAACTGTGCAAGCCCCACTGGGCACTGTGCAAGCACAGAAGGACTAAGAAAGCAATTAGCGTACAAAGCAGGGCTGGACAGAGCCAGGGAATTAATATGCATGTTTGGATTGCGAAATTCCTTTACTTATGGAGGTAAAAGGGAATATGAATGCCATGAAAGGCACGCATGCCTTTGGAGGAATAATCCCCCATGCACCTTCAGCACTGAATAAAGCATACCAAGCTTTTACGACTCTTGTGAATTGTGGACTTAATTTTTCCGTGTATCACTAGGATATGCTTTAGTGGTGACCTTGGCAGTGGTAGCTGTCTCAGGTAATTGGGGGGACTGTATGATGTTAAAAGTCTTTTCCAAAGGAAACAGTTCTGCAATTCTAAACTTCCATTCCTGCTTTTGAAGGATACAGTTCCAAATATATCTGCATTTGTGTTTTTAACGAATTTAGCATCTACCTGTCCTTGAAAGGAGTAGGAATCAGGCTTTAAATGCTCCTAAAACACTTTTATTCCTTGATCTCAAGCTGTGTGTTTGAACTGAGGTGCTTTTGCACAAAAAGATAGGACCATGGGATAAATACAGGCTATTTAGCTGCAAGGGCACTTGTTTCCTCTGCTTTCCTGCTTCCTTTCCCTATGGGAGGCAAATTTGGGATTATTTGTCTTTTGCTTTGACTTCTGGCTCAGACTTGCTCATGGATGTGTTGTAAAATCTTATCTACCCTTCCTACTACAAATATCTTGCCAACTGGTGGGAATTGCTGTGGGAATTGCTAGAGATAAGGCTTACAAACCAGTCTCCAGTAGGATTAGCCCAGAGTTCCTGCTTAAATCAATGTACTAAAAAAGAGTGATATATTCTAACTCCCCTGCCCTCTCCCCCTTTTTTTTTGTAGCTCTTGGGACAAATCTTGTGTGCCATTCCAACTCCCTGTTATCAAATATGAGAAGTGATGCTGCTGCAGCAGAAGCCTGAGTTCAATGGGATCAACTCCAAAGCACTGGATCCCACAGCAGTGGGCACAGTGAGAGATTTGCCTCTGCTGCCATGGCCATCCAGTCTTGGGGAAAGCAGCTGCTGGAGCTTCCCCCATTCTGCCCACAGCAGTCTGCCTCTAACATGTGGCCTGTATGGCCATGACTTTACCAGAATGTGGAAAATGCATCTTTTGAATGTATTTTTCTGTTGTCTGACATCACCTGACTGGAGCAGTTCGGTCGGCAGGATGCCCTATGGGCAAGACCATGGCAGGGATCCCTGGCTGTCACTTGCACCGGCTGTGACATTTTTCCAGGCAGGCTCTTGATCCAGCTGTAGGGCAAGGCACCAGCAGCTGTACCAGGCCCAGGGAGCAGCAGCACACCGACAGACCCTCAAGTACAAAGAGCCTGTCACCTCCTTTGCTCCCCCCATGGCAGCGCACGATGATGGTGCCACAGGCAAAGGGCTGCAGCAGACTGGAAGCTCCTTCAGCCAGGACTTGTTGCAATCTCATTCCTGCAGCTGTGCCTGGAAGATGTTGGCCTACAGCAGTGGTGCCAATGCCCAGGAATGCTGCTCTGGCCAGGGAGGCAGAGTGTGTACAAAAGCTGAACTCAAAGTGCTTATGGCGAGCCCCCGGAGCCGCTAGCAAGTGCAGCAGCTCCTCTTCATTCCGTGCAAGTGAAAGCTTAGTATTACAGCCTGTCCCAGGGACAGGAAAATGCACTGAGTATAGTTTTAAAATTTCAGGGACAGTCAAAATGAGAATTGTTTTGAGGTAGGTGTTGAATGTTGGGTTTGGGTGTGTCTACAGGAAAGAAAGCAGGAATAAACCCCTGCAACAACCAAGGAGAACTTTGCACAGCCAATCTACACCCTAGAGATGCACTGATCATATTGGCTCATTGAATATAGGCGGCATCTAATACAGAGTGCAAAGCTTCTTTGATTAGATAGGAAAGATGAGACTTGAAGAAATAATTTTGCAGATGCAGAAAAAGGGATCAGACCCACTGGTCCCTTGGCTCAGGCTTAGTTCTGGAAAATCAAGCATGATTTTTAGTTTTAACTGCTCCGTTGGAGAGTATTTCAGAATGACCTGCCTTGTGCTACTTCCATTAAAAAAAATTAGAATTGTCAGGAGCTGTCAAGATCAGAAATGTTTTGAGGCAGGTCAGGTTTTTGTTGGGTTTCATTGTCTCTGCAATAAAGAAAGCGGGGAATAAACCCAGGGAACAATGAAGCAGAGCAATAGTGGAATGTTTGGATGGACAATTTGTTCCCTATATATATCGGCCAGCTAAATTCTGGGGTCATCTGCTGCAGAGTGCAAAGCTTCATTAACACCCAATGCCTTGTGCCAATGTTTGTATGCCATCCCTTTGCTTGTTTTGAAGAGGAGTAAACGAAATCCCACATCAACATGTTACAAGTTAGAACTGAGTGGAATTAGAGAAATAAAGGCCTTGAACAGTACCTTTGGAAAGCATCTACTTTCTAGATAGTGTCAAGCCCTCAGGCTTGGCCTGGCTGGACCTAGGCCTGGCGGCCCTTGGGAAGGGTAAGGGAGGGAGCTGGGATGGGGACTTTGTGGCCATGGAAACAAGACAACCATGGTGAGCAAGTCACAAACCCCGTGTGGGGGCTGTGAAGGTTGTGGTTGTCATGGACACAGTGGCAGGAAATGCGTCTGGCTCTGCTTCTCTGTGCTGACTGCTGGCAATTAGAGTCCCCCGACCTTGTTCTAGGGCTCGGTACCAAGCTCCCATCGCTGTCTGCTCCGAGAGCGTTCCCAAATTCAAACCCAGACACTTCTGCCAGGCAGAAGCACTTGTCCGAAGATGGATCTTACTGGAAAAGGAAGGACCACTGAAGGAAAAGGTGAGAATAGAAAGGAGCTGGAACGCCAGAGCCAGATGGAAGGAAATCCCACCAGATTTCAGGGAAAAGTGATCCATGGTGGTCAGTGCTGGCTCTGTGTCCTGGTTGGTGCCTGACAGCTACAGATGATCCAGCAAGGACACCGATGGCATCACAACATTCCACCACTAGTTTACTCTGCTTTCTCCTTTTTGACAATAGCCAGATCACTCATACTGTCAGCCAGCACAGGCACTGTGGCCACAGCTGACCAGTAATTGGACATGGTCATGAGATGCAAATCCCGTTTCTTTCTTTGCCATCAATGTCGGGTGTCACTACAGATAAATTTCCCATCCTTCCTCTGCTTGCTCATCGGGTCCAACCCTGAGGATGCTGTTAAGATTCTATAAAAACAACAGCAAGGCCTGCCTGCTTGCTGACAGGTATTTGTGGTTTGCTGAAATAGCAGTGACAGCCGTGTGGCTTTTTACTGGGTATTCACAGAAGGGCAGCCTCAAGCAGAAATACTTTCCCCCTCTTATCAGTGAAGCCTTCCAACTTTCCCTTCAGACTTGCTAACTCAATACTGTCCAGAAGAATTAAACGTAGCCTAGTTCCATGAAAAATAAAACTGAAGAAATTTTCTCAATAATTCAAAAACTCCTCAAATGCCTCATCCATTAGATGGATTGATTGTAAAGGTGGGAGTTCCCCCAACTCACTTCTTCCCTTGTGAGCATGGCGCACACTGAGGTGAGGGGCGAGCTGGGCAGCTCTCTGGCAGGAGGAAGGCTCTCGTGCCCACCTAGAGAGCCTGTACACATTCCCAGAAAACAGCTCTGCCTTGCATGTGCCCCCTGCAATGAGCTGTGCTGCTCCCAGTGCCCCACACAGCTGTAGGGCTGCTCAGCTGTGGGGCAGGGAGAGGAGCAGAAGGCTGAACGTGCAGCTGAGCCATGCCTGGAGAGCACAGGGCTCTGGGCTCCCTGCTGTGCCAGGGCAGCCCCAGAGGCCAGGGTGTTCCTGTGGTAGTTCTGTGGAAGTGGGTCAGGGTGTCTGCCTGGCCTGCTTCAAAGGGCTGCCAGCAGGAGCATGTTTCCCTGTGTAGCTGTTTAGAAGTTTGCAGGAAGTGCGTACCAAGAAAAATGGAGCTGCAGATGCTATGCTTTAGTTTTGAATTGCAGCCTCTGTTACATCTTGTGTGTCCACTTTGCAGGCCTGACTGGCTACCATCTTGCCAAGAGGTTTTCCCTGGCAAATCCCTCTATGCTCCTGCCCTCCAAGCCATTGCCTCCCATCCAGAAGAGCTCTCCTTCCACCAAACCAAGCAAGATATGTGGTGTGGAGCAGGAGAATGGGAAAAATAGCAGTGGCTGTGATTATGACAGCAGAAAAAAAGCGGAGCTGACATCAGATGAAAAAGGACATCAGGTAAGGAGACCAAGCAAAAACTTATGGGGTAAATATTCAGTTTATGAACTGTAGGCAGAACTCGGAGACCTTTTCCTGTGCTGTGAACCCAGGGAAACAGCTGAGCCAAGGAAGAACTCAGGTAGACACTGCGCTTCAAGCTGCCTT
>VYXF01003490.1:21598-32708 GCA_013397295.1 Polioptila caerulea
CACCGAGGTTAGGGTGACACCCCAACACGCCCGGGGGGGGAACTGACAGGCAGAGAAGGTGCTGGAATAAAGGGAGGAGAAACCCCATATAAGAGAGAACTGGGGGATGGCAACTGGGGGAATGACAGAAAACAAACTTTTCAGCAAAGGCGGTAAGCAACTCAGGGATATACAACTGGGGGGAACTTGGGGGGAGAACTAGGAACATACCAGCTGAACATGAGAACAAATCCTTGATATAAAAGTACATAAAATCAACGAAACACACACCGCAACAGGTAACTTAGGGGAGGATGCAACTTCAGGAATAAACCAACTTGGGGAGAACATGGAGGAACATAAGTACAAATCATTAACATCAAACTTTAACAATAAACTAGTTAAGTGAAATAAATACGGGCCGTAACAGCTGTACACAAAGTTTTTTGAGAGGAAGAAGGCCTTGTAATGAATGTTTGGAAAAGCTAGGTGAAGTGTGGCTTTATTTTCTATGGAAAAAGGCCATACTCTTACCTGGAAATAGGAGGATCTTTAAGCTAGATGCTGGCAAATTGTGGCAGCCATGTTAGCTGTTAGTACATCCCATTCAGAACTCCAAGGCCAAAGCAGAGTATGCTCTTGTATTCTGGCAGCAAAGGTTGGGCTTTCTTCTGCTTTCTGAACATATTTTGTAATCTCTGTGAAGTCATGATTTGTAAAACACTTGAGAGTTTGGTAGAAATTTTATGTAATGCATTTTGCCAGCCATAAGAATGAAATTTAGGTTCTTTTCTAGTATTTCAAATTCATCTCTTCTGTTTTCCTTACTGTCTTCTTTCTGAATATTTTTCTTTTGTCTTCTGTTGAGTCCAGCATGTGGTGAAATCAGTGCTGGGTACTGTGATCCAGTATTTGTAACGACCAGAACTGAGAAGGAAAGAAGGCACTGGGACTCTGTGTCTATTTACTTTGCCTGGGGTGCGCCTCTGCACCATTATCCCTTGAGCATCAGTTCCAGCATTACTATGGACAAACTGAACTCAAATTATTTTCTTCCAGCCTTCTTTTCTAATGCAAGAACAGAAAGACCACCTGGCTAATGAATTACATTAAATGTGGAATAAACTTCTTGGTTCAGTACAATTTCTCAGGAAAAAAAGGCTTCTTCAGAAACCTAAATATTATGTGTTGAATAAATGTGAATATAAGGTAAAGCACAAGCAGAATTCTGTGCTGATGTTTTTTCCACAGTCATATTGATTTGTAGCTCAACACTAAGTTTAGAACAAGAATTGTTTTTAGTTACGATTATCAAATAGTGCAAGAAAGATGTATTATCTGAATACTTGTTTTGTATGCTGGGTGCACTACCCTCCCCCCCCAAATTGCTGGCATATTTCATTTCAGGTAAAGTAGCAGCAGTGTTCAAACCTTTATTCCATGTTGTTTGATAATAGCCCCATTGTTGAAACAGGATTCATACAGATAAGATTTTTAATTAGATTTTTCAGACTGTTTTCTATTACTAGGTTGTCTGGACAGACTGTGTCACATCACTGTGCAGCATCAGTACAAGGGCAACATGTTAATTTTATTTTAGACCTTTTTAATCAAATGACAGAGAAAATTCTGGGTGCTATCATAATTGTTTATTTAAAAATAGGCTATTATTTAATTTCAGTTTTCATAATATTTTTTTCTTTTCTTAGCACTTTGGCTTTGTCTTTCAGCAGATATCTGTTAGAAGATCAGCTAAAATACCATATTGCAATAGGTTAGTCTTCATAGCATAGCTTAGGATGCAGAGAGGACTTAAAATTCACTTTAAACTATTTACTTGTGCATTTTTGATTATTAAAATCTTACACATCTTTCCCTAAGCATCAGTTGTTTTGATTTTTTTTTCATCTATAGAAGAACTAAAATACACGTGCCTGTAAAAGGGAAAAACTTTATAGACATATGCTTTCAATAAGAGTGTATATTTAACTGAAAAATTGCCTGTTGGTGAGCAATCTTTGCTTAAACATGCATGATGCTGTAATACAGTTTAATCATACAAGACTTTTTCTGTGCTCTTGAGCTGTGTTTTTATATTCTTTGGCAGTAGGAATGCTAAAATGGATTTACGCATATCCTTTTTTCTGAGCCAAAAAAATTACAGTCAAGACTGGGAGTATATTTTAAGGATACAAAGCTGACCAATACCCCCAAGTGCTGTGCAGCACAGGCTGGGGTGACCTGGGGCTCCTGGTGGACAAGTTTGTGCCCTTGTAATGAAGAAGGCCAATGGAATCCTGGGATGCATTAGGAAGATAATTGCCAGCAGGTCAGGGAGGTGATTCTGCCCCTCCTCACCTGCAATCCTGTATTCAGTTCTGAGATCCTCAGGACAGGAGAGATATGGAGCTCCTGGAGTGGGTCCAGCAGAGGCTGTGAGAATGATTAAAGGACTGGAGCACCTCTCTTATGAGGAAAGCCTGAGGGAGCTGGGGCTGTTCAGCCTCTAGAGGAGACAACTGAGAGGGGACCTCATCCATGTCGGTCAGTGTCTGCAGGGAGGGGTCAGAGAATGGACCAGGCTCAGCTCAGTGGGGCCCAGCAATGGGACAAGAGGAACGGGTAGAAACTGATGCCCAGGAGGTTCCACCTGAACTTGAGGAAGAACTCTGTGCAGTGACCGAGCACTGGAATAGATTACCCAGAGAGGGTGTGGAGTCTCCCTCACTGGAGATATTCCAGACCCATCTGGACACAATCCTGTGCTGTGTGCTCTGGGATGACTGTTTGAGCAAGGAGGTGGGACCACATTACCCATTGTGGTCCCTTCCAACCTGACCTATATCCTGTGATTATGTGAATGTTATTACTAGGATGATGTTTTCTCAAAACAAAGCATTACCAACAATCAAAGTTAAAGATGCATTTAAAATATATTCTTAATATTTTAAGGTATGGAATTGCACAGTGGAACCATAAATCTGCTGCTTAGTGTGATATGAACAACAATGTAAAAAATGTACAAGAAGATATTTTAGTGTTAATGATCACAGACTAATTTCAACTCCTTTTTAGACTGAATGTTTGGGCTTATTTTTACTCCTTCCTTATTACATCATTACTAGACAGACTTGTTATCTGTCTGAAAACTTTAGAGGCACTGTTGTGGTGGATTTTTTTTTTGTTTGGTTGTTTGTTGTTGTTTGGGGAATTTTAGTGGGGCCAGGGAGTGGGATGGGCACTGGGGACTTTGAGTGTTTTGTTTGGTTGTTTTTTTTTAATGTTATCTAGATTGTCTCCCCTAACAGAGATAAAGAGGTGAGAATTGCCTGTCACAGAATAAGTTTTAGGGTTTTTTAAATGGCATTAAAATGTATTACTTTTTATATTTTCTGTCATACTTTTTTAAACCAAAAGCATGTTTTAAATTTACGGAGGAGAAACTTCATACATTTTTCAAGTATTTAAAAAGTGCAGTCTTTGTTTTTAGCATAAAATGAAACTACTGCATAGTCCATACTCATACTGGCACATTCTGTCAGCTTTCTGTACATGAATGTTATAGTTTGACTGACAACTACCTAGCTGTGGTGAGAGTGGCTGAGAGAGGTGAGTGGGCAGTGAGCATGCCATATGCTGTCTTCAACACCTCTGGAGTTTCCTCCTCACTTGCCTCTGTGCAAGGCAGCCAGTGGTCATTTAATAAAATTTTGCAAGAGTTGAGGAGTCCACTTTTGTTACTCTGGACAATGAAATGTCCTCTGTACTAAAGTATGGAGGTCTCTTGTTTTCTATTTATTTATTTATTTTTCAGCACAATATGAGAATTTTACTCCTGCTCTGGGCTAGTTTGTCTGGGCTAAATACTTGAAATGCAGCACTTCATACCTACCAGGAGGTAGTAATGGCTTAATTCCTGGGGGATTATTCCATCACTTCTTTGTTGGGGAAAGGGGAGGAGAAAAGAGGATGACAGGGAGGATTTCTGAAACTAGCTTTGCTTGTGGGAATATTGCAGTAATTGAAATCAGTGATAGTAATGCAAAGATTGATGACTCCCAAACACTCTGGATTAGTCAGCCATTTATCTAAACTTAGGTTTAAATATTTGCATTGCTGATGTGCTTCTACCCATGGCTTTGGATCACTTGCTGTGGCTTCCCAAGCTGCAGTGTGTATGTGAATTCTGATGCTGTTTTAGCTGCAAGACATTCAATTTTATAATTAAAATCACCTGGTTAAAAGTCATATAAGTTCTTGTGTACCTGTATCATTTCAACTTCCAGTGTTATGTGGTGGTTAGAAATTCTTTATATCTGTATGAAAGAGAGAAAACAAAAAAGATTTGTTTAAATTCTCCTTAATAAAGATGCAAGTTAGCTCCAGGCCCATTGGTACTTGTGGCTTGCCATCTAGTACGACTCCTGAATTTTCAAAGCATGACTGTGGGAATCTACAGGCTGTTGGCGACTACAAATGGTATACTGGTGGTTCTTTGCAACTGAAAATATTTCAGCACCTTCTTTGCGAACATTCCTTTTAAGTACAGTGGAGGTGGAATAGAAAGCTGTTGTCCCTGGGTAGAAAGGAATCACTAGGGCTTTAGGGGAGCAGGGAGAATATCTTGCACCACTCAGCCCAAGATGACTGTTTGTTGTACTTGATCTAAAAATGGGAGATAAGTTTTCTGTGTTCTTCTGACTTGTGAAGTTTCCAAATCTTATTGGCACATTAAGTACTCCACACACAAGTCTGGGGTGTGAAGTATATGGACTGTTATAAAATGTTACTATTTGCTAGCAGGTTTTTGGCTAAGGAACAGAGGAGGGAACTGCTGTTGATATTTATTATTAAATTAATACTCCTTTAGGGAACATTCTTTTTATGTCATGGTATATAATGGACATCTTACATGAAATCAATCTTTCTTAAATGTTTTCTAACAGTTGTAGGTTGAAGATGTCAATGTTTGTAAAGTTTATAATCTCTTTGTATATAATAATTTCTGAAATGAAAGACTTCATTGATTAAAAAGGAAATGCATGTAAAGTAATGCTGCTATCTTCTTAACAGGGATGATGATGTCACAGTTTAATATGTCTCAGAATTCCATGAGAGGTAGTCCTGCATCTTCTAATTATCAACAAACCACTATCTCACATAGCCCTTCCAGGTAACATTCTCTTTTAAATGGGGTGGGATGGGCAGCAAACTGCAAATTCTATCTACAGTGACAGTCAATTCTTGTTGCAAGTATGTGAATGGAAGGTGATCAGTGTCAGGATATATTTTGCATTTGTCTGACAGCAGGGTGAGTTTCTTCAGCTGGCAAAGCAACATCTTTTTGCTAGTGAGTAATATTTGTATTCTGATTAGTCAGGATTCCCTGCTGTCCCTCCCTCACATAATTTTGGCAAACTTTCTTTCCTGCTAAAATAATACCCCTGCCTTCTGACACCCCTACAGCTATTCTCTACCTATGGCAGGAGGACAGGAGAGGAGACTGTGTTCCAGCATGTATAACATTACCAATGTGACAGAAGGGTGGGAAAGAAGGCTTGTAAAGCCATGGAATACTGCTGCAACAGTTATACAAAAGGCTGCTCAGAGGAGGATAGGCCTAGTAATTTGGCCAGTCTTCCATCAGCTTTCTCATAAACGTTCTGGTAATTTTTCAAATTTTGAGTGTCATCAAGTAGCATGTACCTATAGAATCATTTAGGTTGGAAAAGACCTCTAAGATCATCAAGTCCAACCGGTAACCTAACACTGTCAGGTCCACTTCTAAACCGTGTCCCTAAGTGACATATGTACACATGTTTTAAATACCTCCAGGTTGGTGACTTAATCACTTCCCTGGGCAGCCTGTGCCAGTACTTGACAAACCTTTTGGTAAAGAAATTTTTCCTGATATATAATCTAAACCTCCCCTGGAATAACTTGAGGCCATTTCCTCTTGTCCTGTCACTTGTTACTTCGTTTCAACAATAAAGTGTCCCCTGAGCCTCCTTTTCTCCAGACTAAATACCCCCAGCTCCCTCAGTCCTCTAAAAGAAATAAGAAATTTGTATAAATTTCCTTTTCCAACTTGTTCAAACTTTTTCATTTTATTTTTAGCCGGTTTGTGCCACCACAAACAAGCTCTGGTAACAGATTTTTGGCACAACAGAACAGTCCAGTGCCTAGTCCATATGCTCCTCAAAGTCCTGCAGGATACATGCCATATTCACATCCTCCAAGTTATACACCACATCCTCAGATGCAGCAAGGTAAGACTTTGATATTTATTTTATTCTCCTATCTCATGTCAGCTTTACCTTCATGTGTGTGTTTCACAGCTCTCTAATTTCTTTGAAGGAGTCACATGCTTAATGCAAATCTTGGAGTTGGTAGGGAATTTTTTGGGTATGCTTAAGCTTTGCTTTCCTGACTGTACCATGATAGTATTTATTTTATTTAAAAAAATCCCAGAAGGATCATTGAGTCCAACTCTTAAGTGAATGGCCCATATAGGGATTGAACCAGTGACCTTGCTTCTCTACGTACACTGATTTTGCATAATTTGTCACATATACATGACAATAGAAAATTTTAAAAATCTCTAAAACTTTTTATTTGTTAGCTATGGCAATTGTTTATCTGTATTGGTGAATGTTGTAATTGCCCTAAAAGGGGGTTAAGCTCAGCTTGCTCGGACCCTGGGCAATCCAACAGGACACTAGATAGCTAGAATGAGAGACAGCTCGATTCCCTCCTGGCAGTGAGGGTCCAAAGAGTTTAATAGCAAGTAAGTCCTAAGGGAGCAGGGGGAGTGGGGGGGAAAGAGTGCCACGAGGTATAGACAGGGGAGAGGCAAGCAGGACAGCAAGAGAGCCAGGGAAGAATGGAGAGGAAGAAGGCCAGGAAGGAAAAGAGGTTGGATACCTGGTGTGGGTCACTTTTATACCCAGGGGAAAAAGGGGGTGGAGGAAGCTGGCCACAGGCCAATAGGAGACAATTGATGGGACAGGTAAGGGGGAGGGGAGGGGCTTTAACCTGAGACAGTGAGGGGGAAACCAACTATTACAGGGATTACATGGGACAAACCATGTGATACAATTTTGGTGATACATTAGTACAATACAACAGGTTAAAACATAATTCTTGCCAGTGTAATGTAAGTTTTGCTGCCAGCTTATTTAAACTTAGCAAACCTTTGCAGTGTAGGCTAGGCTAAGTTGGCTAGAATTATACTCAAGGTATGCAGTAACTGGCAAAGATGACCTTCAGAATGAATGGATTTCTTTGTTCTTTCATTTTCTAAAAACAATCTTGAACAACATGAACACTGTTAAGTATCTAGGCATTATCCTTTCTTGGAAGTAGAATTCGTTAGATTCTTTTAAATAATCTGTTCTTAAAGTTTAGCAGTGTGCTTAGAATTTATATAGCTGTTCTGTATGTAATGTTATATGTCTCATGAATACCTTGGAAGTTACTAAAGGTAGTGAATGTATATTATATAGAGGAAAATAAAGTTTTCTATACCCTATGAGTATAATGCTGACTGTAATTAGGATAGATGGGGAGTGAAGCTTGGCTAATCTGTACATGGAATTTAGGTTTAAGAGTCTCTTGAAAATTCAAAACTTAGATACTAATTTTATTCAAGGTATTTGTGGAAAAAGGATTCAGTGAAGAAAGTTGGGGTTCTTGTTCCAATCCTAGACCTCTTGCATCCAACTCATTAATAGTATGGCCTTTTCTGTGAGATTTTTTAGAGTTAACGATTGTGTGAATATATTGGTATAGTTATTTTTATTTTTCTGTATTTCAGCTTCAGTATCCAGTCCCATTGTCACAGCTGGGATGAGGAATCTCCATGAAAATAAAGTTTCAAGTCAATTGTCTGGAAATTCAGCTAATCATCATGCTGATAATTCTAGACATGGCTCAAATGAAGACTATCTACAGATGGTGCACAGGATAAGTAGTGATGTATGTTACCTAGATCAGTTTATGATGATAAAACAAATATTTACTATGATAAAGCAAGTATGTGTTTAGCTGCCTTAAAAGTCAGATATTTTATTAGGATGCTGTTGATGAATAAAACCACTGAAAATATATTTCAGTTTCAGATGTGTGCACTCAACTGTGCAACTTTATTGTGCAAGTTTTAAGATTTTTCTAGATCTCTCCTTTGGAACAGTTTGTAACATTGATTCTGATGAAAGTATGAAAAGTAAAAAATCTTACTCATGTGAGTTTATTATAAAGAGATGGTAGAGTCTCTCTGCAAATATTAAATCAATATATTGATGTAAACAATACTAGATTCTAAATAGGTTTATAGTTAATGTGTCTTTCTGAAGATTCCCCTGTTAATTAGATGAGACAGATGCATAACCTATTCGGTAATATAGTAGTGTTGTCAAAGGCAAAATTCCTTTTAACATTTTTTCTTATAGATCTGTTATGTACTTTTTTGGCCTGGTTTATTTATAATACGTTTTCCCAGTGACTTTAGTTCACGTGGGAGAATTTCTTGCTAAAGTATTGAATATAAATGAAAAAAATTAGCAACTTTCTCCCATGTTGTTTTTAAATTATTCACTTTCTTAATGAGCATCTCATCCTGTGGATGAAGCATGTTGTGACTCTTCTTTACAAGTTTGGCACACAGTCTCTTAACACCTCTTAAGGGGACAGCACTTAAGTTTCATTTTCATTTTTTGATTTTAGTTCTTTGAACTGTGTGGTCTTAGTGATGCCTACAACAGTTACAAAACTTGATCAAAACCTGGTGACAAGCGGACCTTTTTTTACCTTTTTTTTTAAGATGCATTTAATTTACCTTATGAAAACTAAGGGCAACTCTTGTCTTCCTAAATTAGCTTGTGGAAGCAAAAAACTGTTGTATTGAACAAGTGTATTGATAACACCAGGCTACCTAAATTCCTTACAGGATTAGTACACTGGAACTCCAAGAGAAATGTTAGTTTTATAAGTCTTCTCTTTTTAAATGAAAGAATTATGCTGATGAAAGATATTACCTAAGAAGTAATATCTTAAACAAGAGAGTTTTGTAATGAAGGAATCTATCATAATACACAATCTCATCAGGTATTTTTCTCAGTCTCTGCTTCAGCAATGTAAATTCTTCAAAATAAGAAGCTGTTCTTGGCATTAAATGAACATATATCCCCCAACTACTACCTCTCTAGTAGGTCACCCCCAACCTGTGCTGGTACTTGGGGTTATCGCTCCCCAGGTGCAGGATCCTACACTTGCCCTTGTTGAACCTCATTAAGTTTCTCTCCACCCAACTCTCCAGCCTATCAAGGTCCCCCTGAACGGCGGTATGGCCTTCAGGTTTATCAGCCATTCCCCCTAGTTTTGTATCATCAGCAAATGTAACTGAAGTGCATCTACACCAATGCATGCAGCATGGGCAACAAACAGGAGGAGCTGGAAGCCATGGTACAGCAGGGAAACTATGACAGTTGCAGTTGCGGAGACATGATGGGATGACTTGCATGACTGAAATGCTGCAATGGATGGCTATAAACTCTTTATAAGGGATCAGCAAGAAAGGAGAGGCATTAGATACCTCTCGTATGTTAGGGAGTGTTTTGATTGTCTGGAGCTTGATGATGGTACCGATAGGGTTGAGTGTTTATGGGTAAGAATCAAGGGGAAGGCCAACAGGGCAGATCTCCTGATGGGAGTCTCTTATAGACCACCCAGCCAGGATGAAGAAGAAGAAGACAAAATGTTCTATGAGTAGCTGGGAGAAGTCTCGTGATCGCTGGCCCTTGTTCTCGTGGGGGACTTCAACTTACCAGATCTCTGCTGGAAATACAGCACAGCAGAGGAAACAGTCCAGGAGGTACCTGGAGTGTGTGGAAGAACTGACACAGCTGGTGAGTGAGCCAACCAGGGGAGGCGCCCCTCTGGACCTGCTGTTTGTGAACAGAGAAGAGCTGGTGTGGGATATGATAACTGGAGGCCATCGTGGGCACAGTGATCATGAAATGATAGTTTTCTGTTCTCAGAGAAGTAAGCAGGGGGGACATCAGAACTGCCAGCTTGGACTTCCAGAGGGCAGACAGGTCTGTTTGGGAGCCTGGTTAAAACAGTCACTTGGGAGGAAGTCCTGAAGGGCAAAGGGCTCCAGGAAAACTGGATGTGCTTTAAGAAAGAAATCAGAATGGAGCAGGAGCAGGCTGTCCCCATGTGCTGAAAGACGAGCCAGCAGGTAAGACCGGCCTGGCCAAACAGAGAGCTTCGAATGGAACTCAGGCAGAACAAGAGAGTGCATCACCTCTGGAAAAAGGCAGGCAGCTCAGGAGGACTACAAGGATGTCGTGAGGTCATGCAGGGAGATAATTCAAAGGGCCAAAGCCCAGCTAGAATTTCATCTGGGTACTGCTGAAAAAGACAACAAAAAGTGGCTCTACAAATACATCAGCAACAAAAGGAGGGCTGAGGAGAATTTCCATCCTGTACTTGATGTGGAGGTGAACATAGTGACAAAGGATGAGGAAAAGGCTGAGGTGCTTAATGCTTTCTTTGCCTCAGTCTGTAATACCAAGACCAGTTGTCGTCAAAGTACTTGGCCCTCAGAGCTGGAAGACAGGGATAGAGACTGGAATGAAGACCCCATAATCCAGGAGAGAATGGTCAGGGACCTGCTACACCACTTAGATGCGCACAAGGCCATGGGGCAGAATAAGATTCACCCAAGAGTACTGAGGGAGCTGGTAGAAGTGCTCACTGAGCTACTTTCCATCATTTACCAGCAGTCCTGGCCAATTGAGGAGGTCCCAGGTGATTGGAAATTGGCAAATGTGACAGCCATCTGTAACAAGGGTCAAAAGGAGGATCTGGGGAGCTACAGGCCTGTCAGCCTGACCTCAGTACCTGGGAAGGTTATGGAACAGATCATTTTGAGTGCGATCACATGGCATGTGCAGGACAAACAGGGCATCAGGCACAGCCAGCAGGGGTTTAGGAAAGGCAGGTCCTGCTTGACCAAACTGATCTCCTTTTATGTCCAGGTGACCCACCTAGTGTCTGAAGGAAAGGCTGTGGGTGTGACTACCGGCACTTCAGTAAAGCCTTTGATGCTGTCTCCCACAGCATTCTC
>VYXF01003491.1:0-42068 GCA_013397295.1 Polioptila caerulea
CCGATTATATTTTATCCATGACACCGTGACAGAAGTATGCTTATGAGTAAGTGTTTTATGATCACTAATTGATAGAAGTTGGGTTTATTCATGCAAATTCCGTGTATAATGTTTGCATTCATCAGATCGGAAGTTAACAAGTTACAGAAACTGTGAAGCATGACTACTCAAACAAATATAAAATTCTTTGTTATATTTGTTTTACTGTAAAGTGGTCAGCTGAAAAAAATATACTGCTTTCTAAAGCTTTATTTTGGGTGTTTTTCTTTCAATGTGTTTACTGTACAGATTCCATTCTGTAGGTTACTCTAGGATTTAACTGCCCAAGATTTGAATGGATTGCTTTTGGGAAGATGATATATATTCTTAAGAAGATATTGGACCTGTTATTTCTACAGAAGTGCAGGTTTTCCATCACCAGAATTTCCCCTTGCCAAGTCAACTCTGTGGGAGGAAGGATCTGGATTTCCCAAGCAGAGAACAGAGATCAGCTCTTGCTTGGTCGTTGTCATCAGATGGTGTTCTCCAGTAGCCTGAAATGGATGAAAGAGGTCAGCATCTCTTTGGCAGTCAGCAGGAGCCTTCAGAGAGGGCAACCAGCACAAACAAGTGGAACACCCACCTTGCAGCTACCCATGTAACTCAGTGCTCTCATTTCGCAAGCGAGACAGAAACAGCTATGCATGTGCTAAATGTGGGAGAAGGCTATACAACTTCTCCAAGTTATTTTATTCTTCTTCTGTAAGTGAATTCAAGCTGAGTGTTTTAACTTTATATATGGAAAGATATCTCTAATGGGGTCCAGTATCTGTCAGCAAAAAGCATAGTTCAATTTTTCTCGCTCCTTGGTCAAGCACTCAAGGGGATTTTACTCTAAAGCAAATATACCTGTTTATGTGTAAGTTGTTTACTGTTGTGACATTCAGTCAGTAAATAATTTCTGTAACATGCACAGCTGCCAAAACACACAGCACACAGCCTTGGCAACCATGCCCATTCTGTACCCAGTGCTAGGCTCAGGCTAGTTGAATGAGTGGGCTGGAGGGAAGCAGAACCTCGCTCTAGATTCATCATTATGTATGTATTCCTTTAGCTGAACTGTCTCACATGCTGCTGATGGCATGTTAGCCATGATGGTTCTGAGGAGCTTCAGAGTCCCTTTTAGCTTAATTTCTTCTAGTAACAAGGGCCATGTGCTCCTCTGCTGTGAGTTGTTGTGTGTATGCATGTACTCGTAGTAGCTTGTGAACCTCTTGTCCAACATCAAGAAGCCTGTCTATTTGCTGTTGAGAAAAGGAGCAGTTTCATGAGTGTCTTGAGAACAGGTAAGCAGCTGGAGAAGACCTGAAGTGAGCTGTAGGATTCACATCCTGGGGGGTAAGTGAGACTTCTTTGATTTGCTGCTTGTAGAACCTCTTAATCTAACTTAACTACTTCTTGGGGAAGAACTGTTCTCCAGATGCCATAAAAGATGATTAAAGAGGACTCTGAAATGTTTGCTTTGAACTCTTTAGAAATCATGACTAGGACCTGATGAGAGCGTTAAGTGAGCAACAGTTAGTGTCTTGAGTCCAGATCACTGAAGGACTTCATACACCTAGCAGGAAGAGGTGCTGAGGCCAGATACATGCCCAAGCAGTTATTCCTCTTTACAGTCCCATTCCAATTATGCAGGGTCTGAAGACCAGACTCGCTGACATGTTTCTGATGTGATTATATAAAAATTAGAGCATTTTCCTAGCACTGTTCCTGCCAAGAACTCTCATGCTTGATTTCAGCATACTCTTTGATTCCCAGGAGAGTTTTCTCTCAAGCAGGTGCTGTTCTGGAGGCTAGGAAGCATTCTTGACCCTTCTCAGGGAAATATTTGTATTTTTTCTTTAATGATTTACCAGGAGAAATGGAGTGTGTCTGTACACATCAGCATTAGAATGTGCAGCTCAGAGATAGCTAGATTCCCGTTTCCTCTTCCAGGGCTTCTTCTGTCTTATCCAACAAATATGTACATGGTCCTTTAAGTGGAGAAAATACAGAGGCAGTGCTGGAAGAAGAGACCAGTCTGCAGAAACACCTTTCCCAACAGAGAAATTATTATTAATTATTAGATAAAATAATAATTATTAATTATTAATTATTAGATAAAAGATGGGCCATAATATATCCCTGACTCCTCAACTGCCTCCTGAACTGCCTGTGGCATTGTTCTTGTCAGATTAGGCAGCAACTGATTGAGACTTTTTCAGCACTTTGGATTCAGGTGCAATTTCCATCCTGGTCCCTTTCACACATCAGGGAGGAAAAGCCAAAAAGCTGCGTTTGTGTTAAATTGTATTGACTTCATAGGGGAGAAGTCTCTTTGAAACTCCAGCAAATGCTTTTGGTCATGCACAAAGAAGTCTCATGTACATGGAGAAAGATCCTTTAGACAAAATCGTAAGGCACTTTGGTTCTGAGGAATCAGCTAGGTACTTTACAGATCATCCAGAAATGCCTCAGCCCTTTTTCCTGTCACCTGTGTGGACTTGATCTTGTATCCTCCCATTTATGCTAAGTGGGACACAGCTGAGGTGAGTTTGTTTTCCATCCCCCTGACTTTTCCAGTATCTTCTTGGAGTCTCCTACTTAAAGCTACAGAGATTCAGAAGAAATGCAAAAGCAGTGACTGTCTGCCTTTGCCCCATGTGTTTTTTGTATCTTTGTTATCTGGGTGACTCTGTTTTGTCTGGTCTGTATCTGTGATACTATTTATATCCACCTCTGTTTCCTGTCCATGCTCACCAACACCATTGTAACTCCAGGTTTGTGCAGTGATCTGGAATTTCTGACAGGCCAGAAGTTGTCAACATCTCCTGTTTTTCAACTGGAACAACTAGGATAAGGCTTAGTGTGGATGAGTTTCCTTCACCAGCAATGGGGAGAAGCAGATTCCCTCATACTTTGAATAGAAGGAGCCGTAGGTCTTTGGGTCAGTTCCAGCTTCACAACTACAGTGGAGAGTGTCCTTCCCATCTCCAGCCCTATGGAAGGGGATTTTCATGGCCCCAAGCACCCTGCGAGCCAGCTGGCTGGTGGTTCCATGAGAGAAGCTCTGCACCAGGCTGGCTCTCTCCCCAGCATAGAGCTGTTGGCTCCTCATTCCTCAGGACCTTAGTGGCTTCAGCATGAACAGCAAGACTCCAGCCTCTAAATCTCTGCAGCCTCTGGCCATGGCACCTTGCAGCCTAGGCCATGCCCACAGCATGTTTCATTTACACAGTGTTTCATGCCACATACCCACAGTGTTTCATTTAGCACAAATTGCCTCCTCCAGAGCAACCCTCAACACCCTTGGTGGTGTCCCAAGCCCTACTCCTTCCACTTCTTACCATTTTTAACTGTGCAGTCCTCGTTTTGCTAAGTGGAAGCACGTGCCTGATAGAAGCGCATACGCCTACTCATCAGACGCACCTAGAGCAAGAAAAACCTGACTTTTTTTTTAAATGAGGTCTCAGTATCCTAAAGGTACCTTTCAAATGCAACTGCAGGATCTGCATAATTGAAATTTTTTCTCTAATCTCATTACCTCCCTCAGGCTACTCCTGACAAGTGAAGATTATAAATGAGAGTTTATAGTAAACATAGCTAAAAAAAAGGGTATCTTTAATAATTTTTGCAATATATTCAAAGCAGTTTGGGCATGAACACAGAGAACTCATTTCTATTTCACCTCAAATGGTGTTATGTTTATTACTTTGGAAGTGGCATTAATCCTAGAACATGTCCAGATCTTTTTGAGATTTTGCATCTGTCATAACTGAAAGATCTCACTAAATATTTTTCTACCTCTGAATAACATTGCCTGTCATGTAATATTTCTCTCATATTTTCCTCAGTGTTTTTGTATCAGAGCTGAAAATGGGCTATCACAGAAAATAAAATGAGATTGAAATACCAGTCCTTTGTATTAAATTTAACATTTGGCTTCTGTCCCAGAGTTTTCCACATCCATATTAGAATCAGATGGTAGCATAAGATGAAAAGATCTCCTGGATATGTTTTATTCTGATCCTTATTAAAGGGCTGATAACAGACTGAAGGCAACATACCTCTTGTAGTTAAAAAACCTGCCTAATATCAAAGACTAGAGGGACAAGCTGACGTATTATTGTTAGGCCTTCCTGCTTGATCACATTTCAGTATCATAAAATCTTTCTACTAGTGGACATGACATATAAAAACTTCATTGTGAGACCAGAAAGCCCAGTCTGGCAGGTATTACTTCTGGGGGTACACACTTAGTAGCTGAGCCATAAGCCAAGGAAAGGGTTTAGTATAAAAAAAATATTGTTGGTGACACCAAAGTGTAGCTATATTTATTTTATTCTCAACTATTTGCATTCATGAAAGACACTGCCTTTTCCTGACTTACCTGTCACCTGTTACCTGAAACTGGTATCACCTGACTTACCTGTTACCTGAAACTGGTATCACATGGGTTGTGACAGCATAGGGCAGCCCCACTGGTATTGCTCAGCCTTCTTCCGGAGTTGTGCATCCTCTGCCCTATCCACAAGCCAGCGCTTGCCCCAGATTCCTTTGGCAGTCTGGAGACAGAAAGATCAAAGAGACCTAAATAGTCTTCAGAAAGCAGTTTTCTCTTTACTGAAAGCAGCTTTGTATAGTTCTTGTGTATTGTTTGGCTGAAATTGTACAAACATTTGCAGGCTCTGGGTGTTCTACACAAAAACAATTACTTTTGATGAAATAAAGGAATGGTGCTTTCTGGTGTTGCTGTTCTGCTGTAGTGGAGACTGTGAGCATGATATTGGAGCTATAAATTAAATTTTGCAAAGCAACATTTCTGTAGAGAGTCTGCTGCTTCAGACCGGCAGGCTATAATCAGCATTTTTCAAGGGGACATTTTGCCCATATTGTCACAGTATCTTCAGCAAGAGAAGTAGAGCAGCAATTGCAGACTGCATTGACTTCATTTCAGCTTTTGATCATAAAGGCTATTGAAGAACAAATATGCTTTGTGGGTATTTTATTCTGCTTTTCTAAATGCACCTTTTTAAAGGCTGGCATGTGGTTTGAACTTATAGGCAGAGAATAATTTCACTGGCACTGGTGTTTACACTGATGTTTACAGCATGAGTGTCAACATTTGAGCTTATACTCAGTGCTCCTTTTACAATTAGTAGAGAGAAATGTGCACATTTAGTTCAGGTAATTAATGTGATTATTTTAGACATCTTCTTTCCAGTGAGAGGGTTTGTATTTTAGAAGTCTATTTCTCTTCTCAGCAATAATTAATCCTAGCGTATTTCATTCAGGAGGTGTTATCTGTAGTTATGTGAGCTGGATCCCACACAGCATGTTTCTGAATAGGGCTGTATTCTCACTTGGCTATTAACACTGTTTGTATGAATACTTCTGATGTTTTATTTTAATTATCAGATTATCCTAGGGAACACATAAAGAGATCAGTTTTGTATGTAAGAAATGCTTGGTTCAGTCCCTACAGCTACCTTAATGCTTCCTATGAAAGCTGTTTTGGTAGTTGTATTGATCCTGTCCTCCTCAGGTACCAGTTCAATGTGAAATGTCTTTTTGGATGAAGAATGCATTCTCTTGGGTACATGGACAATCCTAAGGGACTTAACATCAAGCAAAAATCCCTGAGAAAAAATGGGACCTCCTTGCATTCTCCTGAAAACATCTTCAAGGAGCTCAGATGAATGGAGCTGTGGCACTTACATGTCTGCTTTCAGGAGTGTTACAAGAGCTGGGCTGAGGAATAAGGAAGCATAATTTGTATTTGGGAACAGCATTGATGCCCTGTTCATTTGGGTTCACCTAAACCATGCTTATAGATTCATTCAAATAGAGGAAAAGCCCTCAAGGCTGGACTCCTCAAGGTGGGTTTGCCATATATAACAGGGCACAAAGGGTAAGTAGCATCTTAGGACAGAATTTCCTCTGAACAACCCACAGGAAAAAAAATTGAATGATACCTATTAACTAAGGATTCAAAGTTATTTCTGAAGTGTATAAATGGAGTCACAGAATAGGAGTAAAAAGGTATTATTGGTCCCATGTTTGTCACTTGTCACTATATCATACTGGTGCAAGCACATTGAGGATGATGGCTGCTGGAAACAGGTTCCCTGAAAACCTTTCTTGTTCACTACCCTGAAATCTATAATTACTTTTGGAAGTCTTTGCTTTGGTGTACAGTTCCGATGTCTGGATTACTGACATCCAAAACCAAAAGGCTCCCTAGTATAGTCCACTGAGCATTAGTTTTCCTCTGATTAATCTTCTGTTTGACTGTGTAATTAATTGTTCTAGGTAAATATGTGTTCTGTTTCTTTAATTAATTAATTATTTTCTTTCACCTCAACTTTGCTCATGCTTATTCCCTCCTTTGTCAAGGTCTCCCATTAACTCTTGCAGCATTGCTAATGACACACATTCTTTTCTTTCCGTTGTTTTTTTTTTTACTCTTTTACAGACTTAACTGAAGTTGCACCATGCATTTTGAAGATATCACCAACAGATCAGCAGCTGAACAAGCTAGCAAGGAAGCTGGGACCTGAATGGGAGCATGTAGTTCTGTGCTTGGGTTTGTCCCATACTGACATCTATCGATGTAAAGTCAATCACCCTCACAACCTGCAGTCACAGATAGTAGCTGCATTTGTCCTGTGGAAACAGCGTTTGGGGAAAAAAGCAACAATCCAAAGTCTGCACTCCAGTCTGATGGCAGAGGAAGTGGATCCTTCAGTGATACACTACATGCTTGAGTGAAGCCATGCTGTTTATTCAGAGCTTCCACATATTTTGTTAAATTAAGAGGATGGAAATATATGTTGAATATTGGACGCCTTAAACTGTAGAAAATGTGGGGTTGGGAACTGTGATTTCATAAAGCTTAAACATTCCAGTTTTCTGTGGCATCTTTTGACTTGTAGTTCTTTTCATGCCAGATTAATTTTTAGCAGGCATTAAAAAATTGATCACTCTTTCCTGTTCCCTTTTGTGCTATTTCAGTGGGGGTATAGGGTGACAAAGTTCTTGCAAGCAGGTGGACCTGCAGTGAGTTCAGCAAGGTTTTCAATTTCACTGAGGTAGCAAGACTTGGTTTAACTTATTTTCTGGACTATGTAGGAGCCTTTTTACTGCTGTTTCATGCTAGTTCTCTGATATTACAGCAAGAAATAAGACTAATCACCATTAATAATATAACAATTTTACAACAGTTATTGCAGGTGGCTAATTTCACATTTATAAATGTTTCAGCACATACGGTTTCTTGCTAGGCTGGATGACTGCCACTTTGGTCTGCCTTTGAAAAAGGCCCTAAGTGAAAGTAGCAGGAGTGTAGTGTTTCTGTGAGGGTTTCTGCCATTATTGATTAATGGGTGTAGGTTTCTGCAGGCAGGCCCTATGTGCATACACCATGTCACATGTGGGGAGTTCTCAGGGAAGACACACAGTAGAAAAGTGACCAGAAGTAGGCAAGAACCAGGTTAGCTGAGTAAGGAACAGCTTAAAAAAGGAGACAACTTCTAAGTTGTCTGTGTTTGTCTCTGCTAATTAACTGGGAGACTGTCTAGTGCCTGCTGAGCCTTTGAACTGTGCTCTGTATCCAGACAATCTTGTCTCATGGTGAGGTCAAGCATCCATAGGCCACTGTACACGTGAATTTTGCAGGTCCTTTCTGGTCAGATGAACTACCCTCTACTGCTACTGCTAACTACTGCTCTTCCTCCAGCTTCCTTCCAGCCATCCACCAGGCTCATTTGCTTTCTACCAGCTTTTCTGCACCTAGTGGGGGCAGCTTTGACACTTCTGTCCTCAGTTCTGTGCTAGTGTAATTGTACCACCAATGAAGATAAGATTTTATGCAGAAAAACAGTAAAGCTTGTGCTATTCTCCTCCTTTCCTTTTTCATGCAGATTTTATTCCTGCTGGGAAAAAATATGGATATTTTAGGTGACCAGGCAAGTGGGGATCAGTCTGCAGGATACCCAAAGGGAATGGGAGTGACCAGCTGCTCTCTGAGGCCTAATGATAAGAAGCAGAATACAGTTTAGCTCTGCTTGAGCAATTTGCTTTACAGTAAATGAAGAACAGAATTTTTCTGCTGAGTTTCTAGGTGTATTTATGAATAAATTACTTTAGACTGTTTCATCTACAGAGTGACTGCCAGACAACTTCCCATCCTGCAAAATTTGCTCTAATTTCACAACTTAACAGCCTTGTCTGAAGCCTTTATTGGTGCAAGAATAAACTTTACTGCTTTTTAAAAAATTTGTTATTTTTATATCAAAATTTTGAAATACATGGAAAATTAGAAAAGACAAAGAGATTTTAAAGAAATCCTATATACCTTGATTTTTAGAAGCATGAAAAGAAAATATATCCTGGCAGGATCTGGTTTCTGCAGGCTCTGAAGCAATCTGGTAATATTTTGGTTTTAATCTTCTGTATACAGTTCTGACCTTCAGTAAATTGTGATACTGTTATACCTCACTCAGATCTTAACTAATCATATTCAGATCTCAACTATTCATATCCTATTTCCAGAGATTAACTTTATCAACAAATTCCAGATAAACAAAGTAAATCAGTTTAGGGTTTGGGATTTATTTTTATCTGTTTCATGATGCTTTAATGCCAACATGTTCTTTTTTAGGTGGAAAACCATCCCAGAGCAGGTGCTCAGACATTTGGCAAATTGTTATGAGCACAGCCCAGTACAGGGAGTGGAATGGGAACTTTGAAGCAATTCTGACAGTAAGATTAACAGGAACATGGTTTGCATATTAGGGAAGAGAGGCAAAGCATTCTTCCTGGCAGCAGTTTGGAGGGAAAAAAACCTAGAGATGGTTGACAGGAGAAACTACTGAAAATGTGATTTAGAGGAAGAAGTTGACTTCTAGTGTCCTAAATGTAAGTACCTTATCTTGTTCTGAACCAACATGGACCAAGTTTGAACACAGACTGGTCTTCAAGGCAGTTCATCCCCAGTTAACCCAGAATGAGCACAGTGCTCCGAGGAGGCAACCAGTGTGGGCGGTAAAGCAGTGTAATGGGCACACTCACAGGACCCCGGTACCTTCTTCTCTGGATGAACTTTGCATTTCATGTTCTTCATTTCACAAAATCATAGGATGGTTTGGGTTAAAAAGAATATCCAAAATCATCTGGCTCCAACACATCTGCCATGAGCACCTTTCAGTATACCAGTTTGCTCAAAGCCCCATCCAACCTGGCCTTGAATACTTCCAGGAAAGAGGCATCCAAATGTCTCTGGACAATCTGTTTCAGTGCCTCATCACCCTCACAGTTAAGAATTTCTCCCTAATATTTAGTCTAAACCTACCCTCTTCCAGTTTGAAGCCACTCCTCCTTGTCCTATCACTACATGTCCTTGTAAAAAGTCCCTCTCCAGCTTTCTTGTAGGCCTCTTTAAGGTACTGGATGGTGCTATAAGGTCTACCCATAGCCTTCTCTTATCCAGGCTGAGCAGTCCCACTTATCACAGCCTTTCCTCAAAGGAGAGGTGCTCCAGCCCTCTGGTTCTCTTGATGGTACTTCTCTGGACTCACTCCAGCACTTTTATGTCCTTTCTGTGTGTGGTCTCCAGAGCTGTTAGCAACACTCCAGGTGGGGTCTTACGAGAATGGAGAAGAGGTAGAGAATCACCTCCCTCAACCTGATGGCCATGTTTCTTTTGATGCAGCCCAGGATATGGTTGGCCAATGTCAGGTTATCCATAACTAATATACAGTCTTTTTAACGGTTAAGAAAACAACCTTCAGTAGATATGAAATTTTATTCCAAATAAGGCTTCCTTTCAGGCCAGGTATCTGTCTGAGTATCTACTATGGGCCTCTGGAAACCTGATGGGTCACTATCATATCAGGTAATTTCTCCAACTTGTTTAGGTGGGCTAAATGGTACAACCCTTGCACCTGGTACTAAAATTACAGAAGCCACAGCTAGACAAAGATTATAAAACCCGGCCTCTCATATTGTAGAGGAAAGCATATAATTCATAATTTATAGTTGCTTTCACATTCCCAGGGCCTAAATGAATGTTCTAATACTTGAGTTGCAAATATTGAAGGGAGTGGTTTACTTGTTTTATGAGATTATTTCCATTGCTGCTATTTTTAAATTCATGGAAATGTTCCTATTAGGCTCTTCATTTTTTATGAAAATTTGTTTTTGCACTACACAAATGCAGGGATACATTTAACTGACAGTAGTATTCCTTTAACCCAGTGGATTTTTCCATTCACTTAAAAATATTTTTCTTCTGTATGTAATGCTTTATTTTGCATAAGGATACAATTAAGACAATTTATTTCTTCAGATGTATAGTAAGGCCTCTTATTCTCTCAGGGGCACTCAGAAGATCTTAATATGTTTATTCTTTTCTGGTAATTTAAGAGCAAATGTTATTTATTTTAATCTCGTGGACAAGCCTTGTTCAAGACTGAGGCAATTCAGTGAGTTTCTCCATCTCTTCCTCTGCCTCAAACTTCCTTATGCCAAAGTTTGGGTGGTGACAGGAGACTTGCACAGGGGCTCCTGTCCTCCCTGCCGACTGTGGTTCCAGGACTGGTGCAGGGGGCAGGCTGATTTCCAGGGGAAACCCAGTTCCACTGCTTGTGGTGAGGTGTACATCCGCTTTGGGATGAAACATGAGTTTGGCAAAGGTGAGTCAGCAGAAACTTCTCTCTGATGTGTTTAGGTTTCTTAACCAATGTAAAAAAATCCTCACTAGTGAAACTGGTATTATTGGTGTCTACTGATTTGTGGCAGAGTTTAGGAGTTCCAAGACAAGAAGGCATAAATGTGGCCACTGCTGGAGCTTCCACTGAAACAGATGGCATAACTTTCAGTCCTTGGAAGAGTCATCATTGATTGTCTTCCTTGGTCTCCAGAGGAGACTCTGACATCCCTGAGATTAACTCTACTAAGTGGTAAATAAGCTCTGTAAAACTGTTTTATACTATGCAAGTACAGGTGGGCTCTTAGCATGGCAATAGGCAAAACCTAATAGCATTAATTCTCACTGGCATAAGCTGTATGAATGACCACAAAGGAAGGATCTTCTCAGGGTAAAAGCACATCAGACTGCCAGCATTTAAGAGTGGCTGGAGTGTAAAAAGAAAATGCAGTCATCTGTGAGCCACTTTGCCCAGATATAGTGGGGGAAATTTCCATCCAGAATCATGTTTTATGACAATCATTGATCTATGGAATAAAACATTTTGCAAAAGTCTGGAAAAATAAACAATGTCATATTATATTCAAAGAAAATAAAGCATGCTCATCTCATGCTGAATGCGGTCATGTTGCCAATCTTGTTTCTTATTGGAAATGAAAACAGTCACTGAGAGCTAATCTGTTTGTAAGCTTCCATATTCTCCATAGACATAGACTAATGTCAAGACATAGTAGAAGAAGAACTAAAAGGACAGTTGATAAAACCTTTGACTGTTTACAGTGAATATTCAAAATCTTTGTCCAAATTTCACTAAATGAAAAGAATTTTAACTTTCAAGGTGTCTTACTGTCACCTAAGATCTGAAGATCTAAAAATAATCCAGTGATTTGGGGTTTTTCCCCTCTGAATGCAGTGTCTTTTTTAACTGATGACCTGAGAAAAATGAGCATTTACCAGAAACAAAAATACGCAGAATAAGTAATTAGTATGTGTTTTAGCAGAATTCACTTCTGAACCTAGCATTTTAGTTGTGAAAAAAGATTAATTCCAATTTCCCTTTGAAACTGGTGGGTAGGGCTGATGATGGCACTGGAAGATTCCTGTCTCTTCTGCAGGAAGAGACTGCATTAAAACATCTATATGTGTACAGGTACCATTTCTGAAGCTGATATCTGGTCCAAGCTCCAACAGCAAAGAGACAAAAAGTCTCTTATTAACTTCAGTGCGCTTTGGATTAGGCCCTCTTTAATTGGAACCTGCTGAAGCATGGTACTTTTACTATCTGCTTTTGAAAAAGCAGTCTTTTTGGATTTGAAGCAATCAAAAGGAAAAGATTTTGTGGATGTAGTAAGCATTCTAGGCTATGGGGTCCTCTTTTCACTGCCACAAGTACTACTTCGCACTATACATTTCAAAGTAAGTGCCATGAAAAAGGAAAAAAAACCAGAAAAGTAGAGCCTTTCAGCAAAGGATATTGTTAAGTCTCCAAAACCAAGATTATTTTGAATTTTGGAATGAGAATAATCTCATAAAACCTGGGATTTGGTGGCTCAGGAGACCATTAATGCATTCATGGAGTTTTCTCCTTGAGATCAAGGTTGCAAAGCCACTTGTTGACCCAAAAGAAGCACAATGGAATAGAAATCTGTGTGTTTTCTTTCTTCTTTTACAACTTTCACATCTGACCCACACAGAACCAGCCCTTGATATCAGATTTGGGAAAGGGCAAGCAGGATCAAATGAGACAAGTAATTGAACTGGCCTCAGGCCATGAGAGGGACAAACCCATTAGACCTTGGGGTAGAGGCAGAGTAGGTACTGTGCTTTGCTATGGCTGCGGAGATTTGTGCAGAGAGGACACGGGGTTCTCAAGATGACAGCCAGACCACCACACCAGCAACAAGTTCATTTATATAGAGAGGATGCAGAGACCTCCTTAACAGCTCCTTGCAGCATATGCTCAAAGGCTGTTTCAATGGCTGGTGAGTTACTTCTCTTGAAGGCTGTCCTGAGAAATGTGTGCCTAGGCATAATATTTAACTGCCCAAGGTCCTGTTTCTGCATGACAGAGTCAATTCCATGAACAGGCTTAGGACAAGTTGGGACAACACCTCAGTTGGGAGCACTGCTCAAGCTTAATTCAGCAGTGTTCATAGTTAAAGATATATTTCTACAGTCGGGCTTAATTTTTAGTTAACAAAATCTCTTTTTTTCCTCAATTCTGAATTGGTCCAGCACTTCCTCTCTGGTTTGGCTTCTGTGTTGATAGAGAGAATTTTTCTCTACCATTGGGATGCTTGCATTTGGTCATTTGGCAGCTGTTAAGTAAGCCTGCCCAGTGTTATGCAGCTCAGGTGTGGGCCTCAAATATTAGCCTTCCTGACTTTGAAAATGTACAATCATTCTATGACCTGTGACTTCTGCATGTCACTGTTCACTGTGTTTTCAATCATTAGCTATTTTATTGTTATTTATTATACTTGTCTATCTTTCCCCTGCTAATTTTGGGTTATCTGGAAGAGAATCATTCAGTTCCCCTTGCAAACTAGAGTGGAGTGTTTTGGGGTTTTTTATATGCACACTGAACATCATTCTCTAGGAAGCAGGCACACAGAGATTCTTACACTGCTTCAATGTTTATTTTGATTTATGAGTGATACTTTCTCCATCAGGAGGGTGAAGCTTCCCAGCTTCACCTTGTGAACTCCAGGAAGGGGCTGGGAGTGTTGCCTCTTGGTTGAGACCAGTCAGGAGGAGCCAACAACCACATCTGCCACCATGGCACCTTAACAGGAGTAGTGCTGGGGCCTCATTGCACAGTCATTGCTCTTGAAAGCCCAACAGGCACACAGCACCCTTGTAAAAATACAGGATATAAAGACATACTAGCAGGAAAATAACAGCATTTAATTTAATTATCTAGAGCAGGCATACCTCAGTGACACTGCCTTTTATGAGGTACTTTTATTTTTATGGACACATTTGATAGGCTTTGTTTAAATAAGAAAGGAATTGAGTAACTAGAGCATGTGGAGACTTCTGATAAGGATCTGTCTTTCAGGTTATTAAACAAACTGCATAGCAAGTGCTCAATTATTCTTCAAAATGCTTAAGCAACACCTTTTGTACAGATTCCCATCTAGAATTACCTCCCAGTAAGTTGCATCCCGGTAATTTCCAAGAAGCAGCATGCAAACAGCACAAACCCCTGTTCTGGATAATAAAGACTTCTGAGAAAAATCTCAGGATTAATAAACAAGCTACAAAGAGACCTGGGAAACCAAACCTTCTGAAGGAATTTTACTTGCCTCTCACTGGGCTCTCTGTGGCATTGGGCCTGATGTCTGCATGTGAAATGAACCTCAATAATTACGTATTCTTGCCCTCCATTTCTGGTCCTGACTTTGCAACATTTGAGAAACCACTTCAGACTGCAGCTTGCAGACTGATGCAGAATTTTGGTGGGCAAAGTTCGATGAAGGCATAGTGAGCCTGAGATTGTGTGCTCTTAGAGTTGCTGTTGAAGCAAGCAGCCATTGCATGGCAAGCAGGGGGAGCCCCAAAAACCTCTGCAGAGCAGAGAGAGTTCTGAGGAGCATGGGTGTGCTTCTCACATGGTACAAAGCATGTCAACGTGGGCCTTGAAAAGGCAACCAGAGGTTCACATCCTTGTGATACACTTAGGTTTGCTCACCCACCACCAAATATGTGGGTCCCACAGAACCCTGAAAAAAGGAAACCCACTAAACCCCTGAAATTAATTGTCTAAAGCAAGAACCACATATTATCAACAGGCAAGAGTAATAACAAAGATCTGGAGAAAATCACAGTGGAAATGAAGTCCTGAGCCTGGCTGACCAGTTGGCTGTTTGAGGTCTGTGATTTCTCTGTTTAAGCTGCAGACTGTGCTCCCTGTGGCGGGTTGTTGGTTTCCCTGCTTCCATGTCAGCTTGGGCCTCTGGTGTGTCAGCTGTTGTGCATCTGGTAAAGCCAGGGGATGGCAAGCAGGTCAGGGAGGGCCATGTGTGCATGAGCATGTAGAAGACAGGAATAAAGGGAGTCAAGAGAGGGAATATGCTTCACAGCTCCCAGAGAGCTGTCTCCCTGTGCTGCCCCAAGTCCGGGGGTCCAGGTCCCCCTGCTGGTCTCCTGTCCTTAGATGCCAGCACATGCCACAGAAAGTAAGATTTTTCTTTCTCTTTTTTTCTCTTCTGAGGCAGACACTACCAACACATCAGATTTAATTCTGAAATCCAGCTGACAGGATGACTCCGGGTTTAACATGCTTTCCTAGAAGGGACATTGCTCACAGGGCACCCAGCTGCAATTTCCAAAAGCTAATCCCACAAGGCATGCATACTGGCAAGGTGACAAGCCATGAGTGACTGAAGCAAAGCCATGTCCCAAGAGAAGCACCAGTAGGCTGGTGCACATGGCCAAGCACAGCCAACAGCAGCAAACACTTCTGACCACGGCTGCAGCTTACGCAGCAGTGGCTGAGGGGTGCAGAGCCATCACTGTCCTACCACACAGGGGACAGGAGTGCCCTGCCAGTATCAGGACATGCACCCTGCAGGGCTGGACGATGTGGCTTGACCGTCCCATCAAGTCCTCCTGATGGTTTTCAGGCCATGGGTTGGGGACAGGTCTAAATGCCCAAGCTATTGGGCGCAGTTCTGTTGGAGCTGGGCAGTGTCATGGGAGGTCAGGCTCCATTGTCTGGAGAAACCTGCTTGGTCTGAGGCTGTAAGAGGCTTGCCCAGCTCTGGTATGGGCCTGTGAGTCAAAGCACAGCCTTGCTTCAAGACATTGACAACCAAAATATCTGGTTCCTTGGGAACCAAATTAACTCAACAGAAGTATCAGCTGCTTCAAAATCTCTCTCAACTGTCACAACTGAAAAGCAAGTTGTTCCCTGAAGTTTTATAAAATCATAGAATCATGGAATAGTTTAGGTTGGAAGAGACCTTTAAAGGCCATCTGGTCCAGCCTGTTGCAATCAGCTAGAAAATTAGACCAGCTTGCTCAGAGACCTGTCCAACCTGGCCTTGAATGGATTGGGGCATCTTCCACCTCCCTGGGCAACCTGTTCCAAACTTGGAAGAGAGTAAGGAGTGAGTGCTAGGCCCAGTAGGGAGGTCTGTGTCCCTGCTCATTCCTCATGGCACATCTTTGCTGTATGCCCAAGCTGGGCCTGATGCATGGCCAGAACCACTGTCTCCCTCACCATGGACAGTGTGGGTTTGCGTAGACCCTCAGGGTGAACCATCATACTTCTGATGATCCCTGCAGAAATCCAACAACAGTTGAGTTTAAGATATCCATGCAGTGATGAATGCCACTTCCCCAGCAGACATTTCTTAGATAATGCCATTGTGTTCTCCTACATGAGCATGTTGGCTAACACTTATGTTTTTAAGGGCTATTACAGCAACAAAGTAGGAGTGCTGCACAATAGCAAGCCAGAAGTGCAGCTGATCAGAAGAGGCAAATGTGGGATTGCCACATTCACTGCTGTGACCTCTCCTGGGATCATAAGCTTGGTAGGAGAAAGAGGAAAAGAAGAATGGCATTGTTTGACAGTGGCTGTAACTAACATGGTAGGAAAAAATCCAGACCTACTGTATAAGAGATGATCATATGGCATAACAGAATTGCTCATCTGTTAAGCATTTATAAATGCTTACTATACTAAGCATTGCTGATCTCCAGGAAATGTACCTAGGTGCAGTTGAAGATTTTTAAATCTAAAACTGATGGCATAAATTAAGCTCTCTTTAGGCTCCTGCAATAAGAGGAGAAAAGGAAATTGCTCTTCAGCCCAGAAAGCATGCTCCTGGTATTTGATAAACTGGCTGTGACTCTCCGCAGAAGGCATGAAGAATAGTGAGAAAGCAAATATCAGAACTATAACAAACCTCCAAAATGACACAGGGAACGACAGCAGCTGTTGCAGGAGAAATTTGGTTGCAGGAGATCCCTGTGGGAGGGAGGGCAGCAGTTGGGAGGGGGAACTGCACTGTATATGTAAGGGACCGGAGAATACCTAGTTTGGAACTGCTTATCATCCTGTGCCACTGTAGCTGCTTAACCCTGGCGCCAGAAAAGATACACACAGAAAGGTGAAGGTACTGACGCATTTGCACCATGACAGCCAAAAGATGAGCTGGACCTTACTGAGGTCGTGAATGAGGAGGACATGAGCCTGAAGAAAAGAAGCTCTAAAATGGAGACCTGCCATCATCTCTTCATCATCTTCATCATCACCAGCTTCAATGACTTTCACCAGCTAATGATCAAGCATGTCTCCTACACCTCTCCAATGGACAGCAGAATGAAGATGGCCCCTGTTGCCAGGCAGTTCAGCCCATCCATCAGGTAGAAGTTCGTGACATCTTCTAGAAGGATCTCTTTTTCACCGACTGTTGTAGGAATATAGATGACTAGCTTTGGCCAAACATTTAGTCTTATAAAGCCAAAGGATTAATCTAACTTTAGACATCTCCCATGGCTGATCCCTATCCCATCCTTTTACAGTCAAGGGTGAGAAGGCAGTGCCTTTTGGATGCAATTGATCTACCTTTTCTTATGCTTTTTTTTTTTCTAGGATGAGATGAATTCACACCCCAGTGACTATAATTGATGCCCAGATCAGCCATAGGTGTGTACATTGATTGACATCCCATCCCTGATGTCAAATTAAAGCAATCCCCCCCTCTCCCACCAAAGTACTGATTTTTGAGACAAGGTGTTTTCAGCTCCTGATGCTTCTGGCTGCCAATGCTGGTGGCTGCTGCAGTAATTCTGTCATCTCACCAGCTGTGGACATCTTGACAAGGTGAATTTCAGGGAGGCCTTTCTGGGGGTAATAAAGGGTTCGTGTATCCAATAAAAGGAAATTGAAACTTGGTAGACAAGCTTCCTTGGAAAAATACCTACTCTGTTTGTCTAAACAGTTCATGCACAGCAGGAGGGATTCTGGAACAAAATGCAGCCTTGTAATTGAGTTCTAGTCCCAGCTGTGTAAAAACACAGAGTGGATCCCTGCTACAAAAATAGATATTTTGTACAAAACCAGCAAAGATGAGCGTGCCCAATAAAGGTGATAAAATGCCCAGCAGTAGATTATATATGTTACCTTGACCAAGATATTTGGCTGCCTGCTTTACAGCACTCCTGAGCAAATATGTTCCATTTTGTGCCTTGTGAGAGATTCAGTGGCTTGGCTTCACCCCACCACCCCCACCATCCCCTATACCCTTTTTTGCTAGAATTTTAAAAGTTTGAATTTGAAGTAGGCTTGCTTTTCCTCATGTCTGTATGTCTCACCTCAGTGCCATTAAAAGTCATGACTCATAACAGAGAAACAGCTGTGCAGGAAACTTCAGGCATCTGTTTAATATTAATTGCATGTATTCCTAAAAAGTCATAGCATGTTTTTAAAATTTCACTGCACATCTGGTGCGTCACTGCTAAGGGTTTATTTTTAATAGGTTTTATCTGTGAGTCACTGAGAACTATCAGCTGGCCAGATACTGAGGAGATGCACAGGCAAGTAAAATGGAAGAGATGTTTCTAAACAGCTTCTAAAAACTCACAGCTCTTAACAAAATGACAAAGGGCCCATCAGCAAACTCCAAGCTATAGGGAATCTAGGTTTAGGAAAGGATATTCTGTTAATAAACACTGTATGGTTTAAAAGATACATCTTCCATGTAAATTCTGTCCCAGGCTGTAGGCTAGGATTTCTTTTTCAGCTAGGACAATCAATGCTACTGCAGTTACTCAAAACCCTGTAATTTGTCCCCTTCTGCTATACCCCTTCCCCACTCTTACCCTGACCTACTTGTATTTGCATAAATGGCTTTTCCTGCTGCAAGTCTTGCGTAAGGAAAAGTGGTCTCTAGAGGATCAGGTGAAAGGTGTGTTCTTCAGCTGGACAGAGCTCTGCGAAGTCTCCTCTTCTAGGAGGCCCTCCCACTGCTCAACGCTGCACTTGAATGGAGGACCATGGAATTGCAGCCTCCCCTGCCAGGTTAGGAACTCCAGACCCTAGGAAGGCATGGCAGCTGGTCCCACTGGCATCCATGAACTCCTGAAAATTAAGTAATCTTTGAGAAGCTTTTTAAGAATGAATGAATGCTTGATAAAAGACTTTTGCATATTTTCCTATATGTCCACCTCCTAGGAGGGAAGGACCCCAAAAAGTGTTGCTTTGAATGACTCCTCCTTTATTTTAGAGATCTTTTTCTTTTTTCAAGAGCTCTTCTTGCATTCTGCTCTTGGCAGGGTTCTTCTCACTGTCAGCTGTTTGAAATACTTGCTGAGTAGTGACAACCCGTAATTAAGTCAGTAACAAATGATGGTTTAAAATGTTTATCAATGCCTCTAAAATACTGCTAGAAAGCATAGGTTTAGAAAAACACAGCTTTGACAGTGTGGCAGAGCAGGTGCACCCTACAGCAAGCTCAGGGTCATCCCCCTCGCACTGCTTACCAGTAAAGAGTGTCTTGATATTTTACAGATATAGATGAAATCTAACTCCTGTCAGAGTGCAAGTACGTTACTGTGGATAGCATTGAAGTGGGACAAAATAGAACCTTCAAAGCATTGTTTAAAAATAATTTTAAGTGAACAGCTGCATTCACAGACTGCAGAAGAAAAAGAAAAATAGTATTTATCTTGCTCACCACAGCCCAAACACTTGGGCAGCTCTTTGTGCCACGTCCTAGATAAACAACACCTAGGCTGTACTCCCAGGGCTTTATCCATCTCCATGTATTGAGGATGGACATGAAGACAAGCCCTGCTCTTGCTCCTCTCATTGGACAGGGGCAGCGAGCATTCCATGGCTGCTGTTGGTGGTAACAGCACATACCTTCTGAGTTGTGCTGTTACAGAAGCAAAGATCCTTCAGCAAGACAAGGAGCTATCTATGCCAGAATTAAAAGCATCCAGCCATGCTAAATCTCTCTGAATCTGGATATAAATATCTGTTGTGGGCAGAAGGGCAAGCCTGACCCTGAAGCTCAGATGCAGTGGAGTCCTGAGCTCTCCCTCTGCAGCCAGACTGGTTGGGACACTGCAGAGCCAGGCTATGGCACTCTGCATCAAGCAAACTTAAGTGCTCTTCTAGAATGAAGCAACTTTGCTCCCTGATCGGTGCCCTGAGAGCATAATCCTTGGCAGTCTCTACATGCCAAAACTGGTAAACATAGGCTAGGGTGGTCGAATGACTGTCCCTGCTCCCAGACTCTCCCCACTGCCTCTGGCAGGGGTGTCCTGGCACATGGCAGCACTTCTTCATCCTGAGTGGGAGTGCCAGCAAGATATTCTGACCTGCCCTGGCTCAGGTTGGGCCATGATCATTGTCCAAGACCTTTTCCTCAGTTAGCAAGGGATGCCAGGATCTGTCCCAAAAAAGTGAAGGAAGTAGATCTTCCTTGTCAATTACCACCAGAAGCAGGTAAAACACAGGAGAAGTTCAGATTAAATCACCCAGTATGGATTTTGGGTTTTTCCCTCACCAGAGTGCCTCACCTTAAAAAACTTTCTCCTATAGAATGACTTAACCCTGAGCTTCCTTGCTGCTGGCAGACAACATGACGCAAAAGCTGAAAGCCCATCTCTGGCATGTGCTTGTATCGATGACAAGCAGGGACAGCACACCTGGACAGCCCATGTCCCCATGCTCCCGACTGCCACACACATGCCTGTCTCTGTACGTGCACAAGATTTCCATGGCACTGGTGCTTGTGTGCAAAGGGAGTAGCTCTGTAATTTACAGTCTGGGGATGTTTGCCTTCATGCAGCAATTGTTCTGGCAGCACAAGACAACCACGGCAGTGCTGCCAGGAGGGAAATACAGTTCGCAGCACAATGAATCCCGTGGCCACTTTGGTGCAGAGCAGGTTGGACACAGGCTGGTGTGCCACTGAAGCCAGTGGGTGGGGAGGCTGAGGCAGTGGGGGGCCTGGGCACAGAGCAAAGTCAAGTGCCGAGACATCGCAAGAACACGGCACGCAGAACAAGATCTGTTCAATTCCATCAGTCAGCACTCTCTTCCAGAAGATGACCTATTGAACATTTCCAGGAATAGCTGTGCCAAGCCTGTCCTGTTTCTTGGAAATACACTCAAGAAAAATAGCTTCCTTCCAGTAGGGATCTGCAGAAAGTCTGGACTGGATCAAGGCTGCAGTCAGTTGCTGAGGTGGTGATGCTGTTGCATCAATGAATCAGCTCATTCTGGAGCAGAGGATGCAGGGAGCCTGGAGGAAAGGCTGCCTTTTATCCCCCTTCTCCTCCTCTTTTCACATCAGATGGTAATGATGCGGAGGGAAGCTGTGATTTCTTTTTTGCACATCATTTCAGCTCACTTGAATGCTTATCCTTACTTGCAGTCTCCAGCAGTAAGCAGATAGGAAAACCTGCAGTGCTGCATGTGACTGGGCTGCCAGCCCGACACACATCTTACCTGGGCTATTTCATAGGCAGTCACTAGCATCAAGCTGCCAAGACCAGCACATGGCCCCTCAATCATAACTTGCTCCCAGTGCAGTATTCTTGGTATTCCCTTACCACTTTATTGCTTGAATTAACGCAATGACATAAAGTTATCACTGTGGTACTAAAGTTTCACTCCCTGCACCAACAGTTTTGTGGGTAGTAGGGTGGGGAGCTGGGTTGAAACATGCCATGGGACAGTCCTGTTGGAGTGGCCCTGTGCTGGCTGAAGGATCCTGCTGTCTCAAATGGACCAGCAGGAAGAGGAGTTTCACATCGCAGGCGATGGGGTGTACCCACTTGGACCTGTGCTCACCAGGGCCTGCACATCTGCCACTGCTAAACCCACCCCTCTTGTGCCAGCTGCAACCAGCAAAGTACAACACAAGGTTCTACACTGACCAGAGCTGAAATTGAAGGTAATTGTCTTGCAGCAGATGGCTTTTGCGAAGTGGGGGTCCAAGTCCCTCTTCATGTCTCCCCAGTCACTTTCCACCATCACCCTCCAACATGCATCTAGTTGAACAAAACACCACAGAAATGAGTGTTTTCCCACCACAGTCGCTGCTTTGCCCTGTGAGAGAGACTGTCGGGATGCCTTTTTGAGTTTCCCTGGATTGACTCTGGATCTGGATTTGCATTGGGTCCTTCCTGATGGGTTACAAATAAGTAATGGGCCAAAGTAATGGGCTTTGGCGTTGCTTGGCAGACTGTTAAGAGGATATAGAGACTTTCATTTCTTGATCATTAATTCAAACCAGCCCAGATCAGTAGTGGTCACATTTTGTTGCAGTGTAATAGCTGTATAATAACCTCTCTGAACAGAATTAGGGAGTCCATCACCACAATTTATATTAATGATTATAACTTTTGTTGGTTTTCTCAGCAAAGGAACCCAAGACTGATTATGCCCCGAAGTTGGGGCTCCCTGGAGGAGCTGGGGCAGGTGGTAGCTGTTTCTGCATCAGCCCAGAGCTGTCCCTGGGGCTGTTCCTCTGTTCCATTTACAAGGTGAACCTCCCCAGCATGCAGAGAAAGACCACCTGAGCAGTAGGCATCTCTGTAGCTATTAAAAATCAAACTCCAGATGTAGCCTCCAGCTTAAAAAGTCCCCATGGTGCCTGCTCGAGTGTGGAAGTGTAGGATTGCTCTGTATTTGCTTTCTTTCCTTATATTCTTTACAAAGCATCTGTTAGGTGACTCTCTGAGTCAGGACACAGGGCTGCCCTAGTCTCTGCCAGGCCTGTGTTTGACCTAAGAGGGATGTTTTTCCTTTCCATTTTTTTTACCTTCTGTTATTCTGAAACCCTCAAAGAGGACATTAATGATATACAATGTACTTTTCACACTTTTACCCCTGAATTCACACATGGAATTGTATATCTTGCACACATCCAGCATTTGTCTGTATTTTTGTAATAGCCCAATAATTTTAAAAACTCTTTGAATTATTTATAATTTGTTTCTGAGGAAAGGGGGCTACACTGCCCTCTTTTTCTTTTTCTGTGTCAAATCCAGTTAGCTGGCTACCATGTCATTTCAGAAATTAACTAAAATAAGCTTTCTGTTTTCCTGGGAGGAATATTTTCATGTTTCTTTCTGGGTGTGGTCAGAATTTTTGGCAGCACTTTGGTAAACTGAAGCAAAGTGGTCTGACTAATGCAGCAAACAGGCTAGTACATCAT
Organism: Polioptila caerulea; assembly: GCA_013397295.1. Lineage (NCBI taxonomy): Eukaryota > Metazoa > Chordata > Aves > Passeriformes > Certhiidae > Polioptila > Polioptila caerulea. The sequence continues at coordinate 22,915 of VYXF01003491.1, forward strand.
GCTGTTTGCAGAGATTATTCATTTCATACCATCAGTTCACATCATTTGTAATTTGTTGTGACTCCAGAGAGCCCCAGAGCTTGATAATCAGTCCACTCTTCATGTAGATGTTTTCAACACAAGACAGAGAGCACTGGGAGGGAAAAGAAGAATGCTATGGAAACATGTATAAATGGGAAGGGGAGGGGGGAAGCCTCTATATGAGTGTCAGGGTTTGATAAAGGAATTTATCTACAAGGAGAGCTGTTCATCAAAGGGCCATCTGCAGCACAGTAATTTGTCCCAGCTGATGGTTTTCCCTTCCTTGCATCATTAGCTGTGCCACTCCAAATCTCATTTTTAAAAAAAAGATCATTATCAAATTTATTGTTCCTTTAAAGAAGGAGCTGATGTCCTTTCTTTAGGAAATGTATGGATAGGACTATGGGCACCTGCTGTTTGACTTGCCAATGTCCTTCTGGAAGACCATAACTTACCCACCATGATGTCTGCCAATACGGGCTGCATTTACCTCTTGTTCTTCAAGTTTTCCTGGTACAGAGGTGTCATTTGGGGTATCAGTTTGCACAATTATATCTGAGTGTTCTCCAAGGCTTGCCCTGACCTCTTTCTCCTGCATTCTACAATGCTGACTATCCATCCCGGACCCAGCCTTGAGCTTTAGCACCTGCAAGTGAGAATCAGAGCTGAAATGTGATGGAGGAGCAGAATTTGAGCCATGGGGATCCTCTTTTCAATACAGGGAGATTTTGAGACCCCTTGTTACCCATAGATCACCACTCTCATGCATTAACAATGCAAAGGTGTGTGGCAGCATAGGGGAGTGTGGCTTTGAAGGCCAGCTTTCCCAGACAGACACAGTGGGAAACTCTTTTAGTTGCTATGTGCAAGCAGTTTAAACTGGACACAGAATCAGTAAGATCGCTTGCAAACATTTCAAGCACTGAGTGAAACATTTCAAGCACTGAGGGCTTGAGGAGCCATTGGAATAGCAACCACAGATGTTATTTGGGTAATACAGAGGCTTATGTGTGGCACTATCAACTGGGATAAATTTTGGAAAAGCATACCCAAGAGCTTAGGATTTTGGAAAACAGAGGTAGTAAATAAAGTAAACAACAAGAACCTATTAAAGCATGAATTCTGGAAGGTGTATAGATAGATCTCAGCTCTATTTGGACAATCATCCACATGTGGTGACAAAGGAAATAAGCCCTTTGATGGACAAAAGCAGGGTTGCAAAGTTATTGTGGTCTATTGTGGAGGCTGCCTTTCATGTGCCACAGTCAGGAGTACAAAATTAAGCTGATAAGAAGTTTTCCTGGGCAGTAACAGCAAAATCCTCTTGCAAAAGTATGAACAAAGTTAGATCGGTAGCTTAACCCATGAGTATATAGAGAGTCCTGTGCTTGCTTATTTTTGGGAAGACTATGCTGCTTCCAATTGCCCACAAGCCCCTTCACTGCCACTGGAAGTAGCTGTTGGGTGCATGTGGGGTACTGGGTCACATAGGGCTGGAGCGCTGGTAGCTAAAGGGATGGGGGGAATTATGCTGGAGCATGACCCCTCAGGTCTTGGAGCAGCCCTGCTCCATGTCTGCTTGCAGTTCTGCAGGGCAGGTGTGGCAGAGGAGGCCGTGCCTGACCTCAGCAAGGATCCCAGCTAGGCAGAATGACAGCCCTGCACTAGGCATGTCCGAGGGGCCAAGGGGCAAGCCAGCATGAGGCAGAAGGTGTCTGTGACTGTCACGCACACAGACCATGAGATGTGACTGCTCAGGTATGGCTGGAGCAAGGCTGAGGTTGGATTTTGAAAATCAGCATTGGTGGCTGCCTGTCATTGCACTTCCAAATTCTTTCAACAGCCATTTCTTAAGGGTACAGGAACAACACCCTCCATGACTCTCTAAGTTTTGGTCTGGCTTATTTTTAAACCATGAGATTTTAAGAGGGAAAAGGCTCAACACAACCCTTGGGCTAATTTCTGAAGCAATCAGCGAGAAAGCTAATTGTGCTGACCTTGGTGTTGGTAATTTGATCACTTATTTTCTGAGAAGTGCACTGACATCAGAAATTGGTGTCCCATGGGTGATGAAACAGCCATCCTGGGAGACAAACTTTTGGTCACTACCAACAAATCCTAGCTTTCAGTCCTCAATTCTGCCATCTGGTGACATGACATTGCTAAATCCTCATGGGCGCCATGGGATTGCTCTGTATGCAGTCTAAATGATGTGTAGGCATATTTAGCTAGGTCAAGAGAGTTAACCCACAAAGGGTAACTCCTACATCCCAAGCCTTTCTATTGCCTGTATGAAACATCACCTTTGGCATATTGATCAACCCCCATTTAGGAAAGACATAATATGGATGTCTTCCACATTTCCTGCCAGCTCTTGTGCAAAGCAGCTGTTGCGTACCTTTCCAAAGATAGTGCATTTTAAGTGGAGGTAGGAGTGCTCAACAAGCTCCAAGGCACTTTGAGATTCTTAGCTGATGCATACTATAAGAATGGACTGTATCATTGTTATTTGAGAACAGATGCAAACATTGTTTCCTCGTGTTAGGAAGTGATAGGCCTGGTCTAAAGGTCTTAGCCTAGTCTGCCAGGCTAATCAGTTTGATGTTTCCCATCATTTAAAGGAGGAGACTAATTCTTTTATTCTGTCTACACCCCTGTTTGGAATTCAGACCTTCATCCATCTTGCTTGCAGAAAACTACAGAAGCCAGATGCAAATTCTTTGCAAATGAAACCAGTTTCTTCATTTTATGACTATCAGTAAGCTCTTTTGTAGATGGATTTCATAGGGTAATTTCATATATGGAACTGTGGAATCCCTATGTGCGTGTCCCCTTCTTCATAAATTTTTTCAGGTTGATTGAATTCCATCAAACTCAACAGTGATGTAGAAATCTCAAAAATCCTACAAGTCTTGGGATAGCAGGCAGCTGTGGCAAGGAAGGAGGACCAAATTACTTGCCGTTTTGAGACAAAAGCTGCTATTATCACAGTGGAGCAATAATTTTATTTAAGTTATTTTAAATAACTCTAAACAGCACAGTATCTTCTGCCTTCTGTCCAGGTCACAGTAGAGGGACACCAAAAGCAGTAGGTACAGGAGAGGATAAGGGTGTGAGAGGAGCAAGATATCTAGGAGTTGTCAGAGGAACTGAAAGTCTTGTATCAAGGTGTAGTCAGTGGTGCTTGAAAATGGATGCTGGATTTGCTGTGATTCAAGGGAACAAAGATGGAGGAAGGAAGAGACAGAGAATGCAAATCCCCAAGGAAGTGGCATGTCCTCCATTTTGCCGCACCTGGAACAACATGTACCTCTGACATCCGTTACAATAATCTTCCATTCTTCATCTTCTCCCATAGGCAACTACCCATAGGCCCTGATGATGACTCGGAGGATTATCTATTCATCTCCTGTTAGTACAGTTTGCTGTTTTCCAGACACTTCTGCCTAGCTACCATTAGCAAAACACCTGTACACTGTTCTGTAGACCAAAGACATGATTTTTTTACCCTTCTTCTTGCAGACTGTGACATTCATGAAATCCCCTAGATCCACATGCCTAAAAGAGGCCCTATTTGTGCATGCCAGCAGTTTTCCTTCCTCCTCTTAAAGAGGACTCTTCTCTCTGCACTGCTGCTCCTTTCTGGGCCGTCATAATTATGTCTGCATCAATGGTGTGAGCTGCTGCAGAGCTTCTCTCAGGACCAGACTTGCCTGCGCTTCATGTGAGACAGCAAGAACAACAGCATACATGGCCAGGACTCCTTCTTCAAAACTCTCCTGCCTGCCTGGCAGACCAGGGGACCTCCAGCTGATGATGCTTCGGAGATCTGGTTCCTCTCAGGAGCTAATCCACTTAACAGCTCATGTTCCCAGAGCCCTTTACTGTTCCTCATAAAGAAGTGTCTTAAGTAAAATCCCTTAGTTTTAGTCTGATAGACTACTTTTTAAGGAGTAGCCACTTAATTCAAGCTTCCTAATCAAATAACACTTGGATCGACAGTGCTGATGGAACATACTTGGATGGATACATACATAAAGGTCATGAACTGCAGCATAAATGGCAACTTCATGCCTGTTCATGTAACAAGGACTCATTTTTGTCTTCTCTTTCTACTTTTTTCTGTGGTTGGCTTGAAGAGTAATTTTGAAAATCAGTTGTCTTCTGCCACACTCACATAAGAAGTTTCTGTTTGAAATCTCTCAAAAAGAATTGCAGAGATGTATATATAACAAAAAGGATTTTAAAAAACACAAGAAAACAACTATAAAAACTTGGCCTAAAACCAGGGAGATTTGAATGCTGTCAACAAGAAAAAGATGAGCTTCAGATCTGAGATTCATTTCAATATTTGTCGTCTCATTTGTGACTAAGACTGACTCTGGAATGAGAGCTTGATTTCCCAGGAGGCTTTGGGGAAAAAAACCTGGGAGATGGCTTCAAGTTTCTGTGCTCTTTGTAGCCCATGGTGTTTTGGAGCAGAGTAAGGACGTGAGCATATGCTGTGTTGTGATGTCACACGCTGGCCACCCACTCACCCTTTTCACAAGTGCTGAAGGTGGGTGGCATGGGAAGCACATCCTGCCTGGGGCCTGTCCAGGCTTGTTGCTGGGGCTCAAGCACTTCTGCCTGTCTCTGTCATCTCCTGCTTGATACAGAGGGTGCTGTGCTGAAATAGCTGCTGGAGGCAGTCCTGAGCCTTCTGAAGGTCTTGCTGCCTGGTTTTGGCAAAACACATTACCAGAGTGGTTTTCTTATGAAATTTTATTACTGAGGGTGGTGTGCATATGCACACACTTTACCACAAATGGCCACAGAAAATCACAGGTGAAATTATCAGGGCCAGGAGACAAGGCTCCTTTTTATAGCCTTTATTAAGAAATCAGCTCTGGGGTGGGGGCTCGAGGGGTTGCACACACGGCCACTGCTCCCTTCGGACGGCACAGAGGAGGAGGAGGGCAGGCAGCTTTGCCGAGGGGCAGAGCCGGGACTTCCATCCTCACGGGAGTGCTCAGGAAGATGCTGAATCGGCTCGAAGTCCAGGGGGGTCATGGCTTTCCAGGTCTACTCTGGTCAGGGCGAGTTTAAAAGTTCGATGGAGAGNCCTCCCCGCCCGGCCCGGCTCCGCTCCGCTCTGGGCCAGCTGCTATTGATGCCGGTCCGTGAGGGCAGTGGCAGTTTTTTTACCCGCTGGAATGAAGGGGTAAACAGGGGATTACAGAAACACTGGGGGGGTAGGGAGTAACAGGATTGATAAACCAGGGATGTAACAGGGGGTTTTACAGCTTTTTGGGTAACATAATACAACACATTACAGAAACTGTGAACTTTAACTTTTACCCTTAAAACAGATAACATTAACATGAGGAAATTCTGGGTTTTTTATTCATAACAACAGGCATCTTACCTGAAAAATATACAGTGTTTTTTTGAGTTTCCCATTCCTTGAGATTTTCATGTTTCATGGCCCAAAGAAGATGGCATCTTCCTATTTCAAGCTACTGACAGCCACAACACCTGTTTATCCCCTTCTCTGAAGCCCAGGTCCCCACCAACAGGTTTCCTGTGTCTCTCTCTTCCACTGCTCACACTGATTGAGTAGCTGCTTACTTATCCCAAAATTACAAAATCTGTGCCTTTACTCACTGAAGCAGGTACCTAAAACAGTAAACACAGCACAATGAAGTCTTTCTTCACTATGTTATGGATAAAGAGAAATTAAAAAAAGATTGACAGAGAAAATACATAAGGACAAGGCAATAACTACTCCCTTAGCAAATATAACACGCATTCAGAAAATGTGGGAACTTTTCACAAACTCTGTCTTGGATGGGTCTTTGTATCTTGCTTGCTCACAGCCTTTCCTCCTGTCAAGCATGGGTAGCACTTTCTTTCCCTTCAGGCCTACATATGGATGGACCCCACAGAACCACACAACCAATGCAGGGGACCACACTGGACTCCTGGTTCTTACCCAGGTAACCTGAAGGCTGCAGCAACTTCATGGAGTCAAAGCACCTGTCCAGAGGTCTTCACAATTCCCGGGGTTCTGCATCACCTTTGCAGGCACCTGTAGAGATAAAAATTTAAAACAGCATTTATACGTGCTGGTGGAGATGTGAAGCTGCCATGCACAAAGGCTTTTTATTGCACATATTGCTTATTACCCCATGCACTTGGCAAGGAACCTTATGCTCTTTTTCACCAGGAAGGGAACTCAACAGTTTTGATAGCCTTAGCAAGCCAGAAGCCAAAAGTTCACACTCCTGTCCAGATTTTACCAAGATAAAAGGAAGAAAGGTAGCTTATTGAAAAAATAGCAATCAGATGAGCCCGTCTGGCAAGCTGGCTGCACCTGCCCAAGCGGCAGCCAACAAAGAGAAATCTGCAGTGATTCTGTGAAAACCACCAGGACACAATGACAAGAGAAAATGAATCCTTAAAAAAGTGAAGTACATCCCACAGAGTGCATCCCTGCCTCCACCAAGCATGTCTTCACAGCCAGGAACAAACATGCAAGAGAGTTCTTGTCCCAAAGCCCATACCAACATAGACCATACACCATATTCTACAGTCCCAAGCCCGTTCTACCACTGCTATAATGATCTGTCACCGTGCTCTCCCCAGCTTAATATGTTGTGGTCAACACAGTGCTTACACAGCTGTCTCACAGCACAGCACACTGGCAGAGGAGTGGGAGTCTCCTGCTTATCTGACAGACCTGGTCTGAAGGAGGTGTGGTACCTAACATACACTGGGACTGCTAGTGCATAGGCCTGTTCTCTTGTTCCACCACTGCTTTTTTTCCCTTCTGTCCTGACATGGCTTTCACCCAGGCAGGGCTGGTTTTGGAATGGGCATGGTGGTAGCAAAGTGCCACTCTTTGATTGCACCTGTGGAGGTATTAAGGGCTGAGAGGGGGCTCAAAGGGCCATCTGAGTGTTTGGAAAAAAGCCCATGTTGACTGTCTTGTAGCTCACACCTAGGATGGTCTCCAGATTTTCTATACAGTGGTCCTCACTATAACTAATTAAATAACCCATATTAGTTAAAAAAAACAAACCCACCAAAGAGGATCACAACTGCTTCTTTGTGGGCTTGCTAACCTTTGTGAGAGTCTTGAAATGTGGGCTGCATTTGAGAGACACAGGAGTACCAAGATGGTGCAGTGAGTCCTGTCTCAAGGGAGAAGCTGGAACCCATCAGGGATAACCGCTCAAACAAGAATTCCCTATTCATTCCCAAAACCTTCTGGCTGTTCGGAGAACAGGAATGTTTGTTACCACACCCAACAATTATCTTCTCAGATAACACTGTCAGTTATGAAAAATAGCAGCATTTTTTCTTTTAGTAAGTGTAAAAACTGATGCTTACATCAGACAAGCTCCTCTATTTAAAGCTAGTGCTAGTGAGGCAAAGCAGACAGCAGCGCCAAGTAGCAGTCTGCCCCTGGCCCCAAAACAATCCTGCTACCTCTTTCCCATCAAAGACAAGGTGTGGTTTCCCAATGTGAGCTTTTTTCAAGCCTTGAATGTCATCTTACCTTTGTTCTGCACAGTCCCCAGACAGGCAGCTAACTGTGGTGGGTAGCAGGAGCATCCCCATCCCTCCCATAAAGCCTGATTCCCATCCCCTCTTAGGGCTGCAACAGTTCTAAACCCATCAGAATCCACAGGGATGCTCAGGCATCCACCACCCATTCCTCAGTAGCTAAAGCTCCTTCCAGTACCATACACATCGTGAATTATAATCTCTGCCGATTAGTCAGTGAAGCTGTGCACTTCTCATGGTTGCATGTGTGGTTTCCAGTGAACAGCTCTCACTACCCTCCTCAGCAGCTCTAAGATGAATTTGATGTTATAAACATATCATGTGTAATCATTCAAAGCCATGTATGGGTCATCTTTAGTCTATTCCCATCTTGCACAATATGACGAGAAGTGTTTAGCTACCTCCCAGTTCTCCCAGCTGCAGCCTTAAATTTGGGGTGCTATGTGAGGAAGAGTAGCAAGGTGCAGTCTTCTCTGAAGTGCGGTGTTTGCCTGCACAGGATCTGTTTAGGAGCTGCTATTTACACGCTATCCAAAAAGTCACCCTTGTCCTATGGGTTGGAGAGGAGGCAGCAGTCCAAGCCATGTAGCTATGGGGTCCCTGTAAAAGGAAACAACCTGATGGCTTTAAATTATCCCTTTTGGGGAGAAGGGAGTGAATGGCATGTCTCACAGGAAATTTCAGTTCTGATTTTAGCCCAGACACTCTGTCCTAGGGTGATGCTTGTATCCTCATTCGTGTGTGCTATTTATGTTGGATATCATGTTCTGTGCCTTTAAGACTAGCTCTGAAGAGCTAATGTTTTGTTTAAGTTTTGCTATCAGTCTCTCCCCCATGTCTGGCGGGACACTGGCAGAGATGGGGCAGTACCTAGTGCTGTTCTCGTTTTTTGCTCTTGCTTTTCGCTTTTGCTTCTGCTTTGCTTCTGCTTGCTCTTGCTTCTTCTGTTCATTCGCTAGTTTAGCTAAACAGTCCACATTTCTTCCTGGACTGTTTCTCCTTTCCTTTTTTGGACCTACTCGAACCTGCTCCAGACTGGGACCTGGGAACACCAAGAGTTTGCACCCTGTGGCCTGCAAGCAGCTGCCCCAGTGCCAGAGGGAGTGATAACAGAGCGACCACCCCCAAGAGAGACTCTCTGAATTTGTCATGTTTTTCAGAGCAGTGGAAGAGTAGTGTCATCTGGTATAGTTCATTTTGTGTGCTGGGGGGTGCTGTGCCTGTTAAATAAACAGGTTCTTTCCACTTCTCTCCAAGGAATTCTTCCCGAACCAGTTGGGGGGAGGGGCCATGTGGGTTTGCTTTCTGGAGAGGCCCCCTTTGGAGATTCTCTCCCAAATTTGCCCTAAACCAGGACACACTCTTACATGGCCACTGTCACAGGGTATGTCCATTAGTACTGGAACATTAAATTTTAGGATGCTTTGATGATTAGCACCCTTGCAGGCTCTGGGACTGCTGGCAGGGGAGCCAGAGGAGTCCCCTTGCCTTGGCAAGGTGGGTTTATGCCCATGTGTTTAGAGGAAAGGCTTATGAGCTTTGCCAGATGCAAGGAAGTTATGAAATCTTTCCAGTGAACAAAGGAAGTTTCCTAAACACTAAAATAAGCCTTTGTTTCCTTTAGAGTCCTTGGGAACTGATATTTTCTCTCTTTTCCTCTGAGTTGAAATGCCACCTATTAGACAAATGAGATTGCCACAAGCCATTTTCCCCTCCATTAGATACCAGCAATTCTGTACCTCTTGACGCATGTCAGACAGAATCACAAAATCACAGAATCACTAGGTTGAAAGAGACCTTCAAGATCATCGAGTCCAACCTGTTCCCTGACACCTCAACTAAACCATGGCACCGAGTGCCACATCCAGTCTTTTTTTAAACACGTCCAAGGATGGTGACTCCACCACCTCCCCGGGCAGACGATTCCAGTACTTGATCATTCGTTCTGTGAAAAACTTCTTTCTAATATCTAACCTATATTTCCCTTGTCAGAGCTTGAGACTGTGACCTCACTGCCTGGAGAAAGAGACCAACCCCCACCTGACTACAACTACCCTTCAGGAAGTTGTAGAGAGCAATAAGGTTGTCTCTGAGTCTCCTTTTCTCCAGCCTAAACAACCCCAGTTCCCTCAGCCATTCCTCATGGGGCTTGTGTTCCAAGCCCCTCACCAGCCTCGTTGCTCTCCTCTGGACCTGCTCCAGCATCTCAATGTACTTCCTAAACTGAGGGGCCCAGAATTGGACACAGTACTCAAGGTGTGGCCTCACAGTGCCGAGTACAGGGGGAGAATGACCTCCCTGCTCCTGCTGGCCACACTATTCCTGATACAGGCCAGGATGCCATTGGCCTTCTTGGCCTCCAGGGCACGTTGCTGGCTCATGTTCAGCCAGCTGTCGACCAGTACCCCCAGGTCCCTTTCTGCCTGAGCACTGTCCAGCCACTCCATCCCAGCCTATAGCACTGCTGGAGGCTATTGTGGCCAAAATACAGGACTCGGCACTTGGACTTACTAAACTTCATCTGATTAGACTCTGCCCATCCATCCAACTGTTCCAGGTCTCTCTGCAGAGCCATCCTACCTTCCAAGAGATCAACATATGCTCCCAGCTTAGTGTCATCTGCAAATTTACTAATGAAAGACTCGACCCCCTCATCCATGTCATCAATAAATATGTTGAACAGAACTGGCCCCAGCACAGACCCCTGGGCGACACCACTGGTGACTGGCCGCCAGCTGGATGCAGCACCACTCACCACCACTCTCTGGGCCCAGCCATCCAGCCAGTTACTAACCCAGCAAAGAGTGTTCCTGTCCAAGCCACAGGCTGCCATCTTTCCCAGGAGTATGCTGTGGGGGACAGTGTCAAAGGGCTTGCTAAAGTCCAAATAGACAACATCCTCAGCCTTTCCTGCATCCACCAGGTGGGTAACCTGGTCATAAAAGGAGATCAGGTTGGTCAAACACGACCTACCCCTCCTAAATCAATGCTGGCTGTGTCTGATACCCTAGCCATCCTGTATATGCTTTATGATGTCACTCAGTATAAATTGCTCCATTATCTTTCCAGGTACTGAGGTCAGGCTGACTGGTCTATAATTACTAGGATCCTCCTTCCTACCCTTTTTGTGAATGAGTGTCACATTGGCCAGCTTCCATTCCATTGGAACCTCACCAGTGAGCCAGGACTGCTGGTAAATGATGGAGAGCAGCTTCGCAAGCTCATCTGCCAGCTCCCTCATCACCCTGGGATGGATCCCATCAGGTCCCATAGATTTATGAATATCCAAGCAGCTCAGCAGTTCTCTGACTGCCTCATCTTGGATAATGGGGGGACCATTCCGTTCCCTGGCACCATCAACCAACCCAAGAGGACAGCTGTCCTGCGGACACGCTATCTTCCCACTAAAGACTGAGGCAAAGCAGACATTAAGCTCTTCTGCCTTCTCCTTATCTGCCGTTACTAAGTTCCCTCCCTCATTCAGTAAAGAACAAAGGTTGGTCTTACCCGTCCTTTTGCCATTCATATATTTGTAAAAACATTTTTTATTATCCTTTACAGAAGTTACCATTTTAAGTTTGAACTGAGCTTTGGCCTCCCTAGTTTTTTTCCTACATGCTCTAGCAGCCTCCTAAAATATTTCCTGAGAGACCTGATCCTCTTTCCAGAGATAATAAATCCTCCTTTTATTCCTAAGTTCCTTCAAAACCTCCTTGCCCATCCAAGATTGGTGTTTACCTTGTCGACTTATCTTTCAACACACAGGGACAGTCNGTCCTTTTGCCATTCATATATTTGTAAAAACATTTTTTATTATCCTTTACAGAAGTTACCATTTTAAGTTTGAACTGAGCTTTGGCCTCCCTAGTTTTTTTCCTACATGCTCTAGCAGCCTCCTAAAATATTTCCTGAGAGACCTGATCCTCTTTCCAGAGATAATAAATCCTCCGTTTATTCCTAAGTTCCTTCAAAACCTCCTTGCCCATCCAAGATTGGTGTTTACCTTGTCGACTTATCTTTCAACACACAGGGACAGTCTGTTCCTGTGCCCTCAAGATCTCTGTTTTGTAATAGGCCCACATATGCTGAACTCTTTGTTTTTAAGGGCTGCTTCCAAAGGAACTCTCTGAATAAGTCTCCTAAGTAGGCCAAAGCCTGCCCTCCCAAAGTCCAATGTAAGAGTCTTATTGGTGTTCCTCCTCATTTCACCAAATATTGAGAACTCTATAATTTCATGATCTCTTTGCCCCAAGCGGCCTCCGACTGCTACAGCTCCCACCAGCCCATCTCTATTTGAAAACAGCAGGTCTAACACAGTCCCTCTGGTGGTGGGCCCACCCACCAGCGGTGACAAAAAGTTGTCCCCCATACACTCTAAGAACTTCCTGGACTGCCTCTTCTCTGCTGTATTAAGTTCCCAGCAGATGTCTGTCAGGTTGAAGTCACCTACAAGAACAAGGGCTGGTGATCCTGAAACCTTCTCCACCTGCTTATAAAATAAGTAGTCCACCTCTTCTTCCTGGCTGGGTGGACGGTAACAGACCCCCAGTAGGATGTCAGCCTTGTTGGCCTTTCCCTTAATTCTTACCCATAGCCATTCAACTCCATAAGTTTCAACACCTATGGCGTCAAAAGCTTCTTTAATATAAAGGACCACCCCTCCCCCTCTTCTCCCTTTCCTGTCTCTTCTGAAGAGCTTGTAGCCATCCAGTGCAGTGCTCCACCTATGTGAGTCATCCCACCATGTTTCTGTGATGGCGACTACATCATAGCTTTGCTGTTGCACCATGGCCTCCAGCTCTTCTTCTTTGTTACCCATGCTGCATGCATTGGTATACATACACCTCAGCTGGGCTACTGGTTTCACCCCTAGCTCAGGCTTGCCACCCTTGTGCCTGCTTCCAGACAGTCCAGCTGCGTCCCCTTCCCCCTTCCAACCTAGTTTAAAGCCCTCTCGACAAGTTCTGCCAGTTCGTGAGCTAAAAATCTTCTACCCCTAACAGAGAGATGCATCTCATCTGGTTCCAATAGAGCAGGTGCCATAAAAGTTGTCCCATGATCAAAGAATCCAAAATTTTGCCCATGACACCAACCCTTGAGCCACTTGTTAATGATGTGAGTTCTCCTATTTCTTTCAGCATTTTTCTCTGCCACCAAAGGAATTGAGCAGAACACTACCTGTGCCCCTGTCCTATTAACCATTTGACCCAGTGCCCTAAAGTCCGTTTTAATCACCTTGACACTCCTCTTTCCAATCTTATCACTGCCAGCCTGGAGTACCAGCAGTGGACGATAATCAGGGGGCTGAATCAGCCCAGGAAGTATCTCAGTGATATTTTGTACACGGGCCCCAGGGAGGCAGCAGACCTCCCTGTGGGGTGGGTCCGGTTGACAAATGGGACCCTCTGTTCCCTTCAGAAGGGAATCACCCACTACGATTACCCTTCTTTGATGACATGCACATCAGGGAACTAGACAAGCTGCAAAGCAAAAGTTGGGAACAACTGTATCTGTATTGGATGATCTAGATTTTGCCTGATTCCTGAAGGAAAACATGGTCTTGAATCTGCATGCACAGGTCCCTTCCCTGGACCCCTGTCAGCCTGAGCAAACCATGTGTGTGTTATCCCTGGTCTGCTGGACAAGTATTTGAATAATACTTGAATAGTTATTTGTCTTGTGTTTTTAAATTATTAATAAATAGCATCCTTTTGTCTCAAACCCCTGTGCAAGTGTAAGTGAAGAAGTTTTCCTTCCCTTAGAAGCTTCTGGGTTTCCTATAATGGCTTCACATTAGATTTTTAATCCACTAGATTGAAGACTTTCTCCATGCAGTCTGGAAGAGAAGAAACAATTGTCATATGTCATAGCCTGTGTAAAATCAAAGAGAAAACAGGATAAATCACTCCAAACTTAATTCCAGCTTCTGTTAAATCAGAATGGCCCCACTGTGCAATTACTTGATGATATTTGACTACAGTGCTTTAACATAACTTCCCAGTGTCATCTGTTACACTTCTAACACAGGCAATTTTTGAACAATAGTGATGGGGTGTGATTTGGCAGTGAGAACCTCAGGAAGCCATATATTTCCCCTTGACACAGTATTATCTAATATACTAGCTATCTCAGGTTGCAGCAGCTCTGAAACCTAGCAGAGGGGTTATGACTTAACAGAAATAGTAAAATTCATTTATTGCTTATTAGACATGGAGCAATAACATTTTTGGCATTCCACCCCCCTGCTCCTACTACAGTCCCTCCTGAAGAGGGGGAACGTGCCGCTTGAGTTTAAGGCTCTTTGCTGGTGCTTTTCAAAGTTCACTTATGCTGGTGGCCATGCTCCCCACACACTGTGGCTTGGCAAAGAGTCTTCTGCCCAAATGCAGGCTCCAATACTCCTCTGTCTGCTGTAGCAAAGGGAGGAGCTACACAACGCTCCCCAAACCCAGCCATGCAGGAGGCAGTGGGGAGGGCCTGTGGGGCTGAGCAGAGTCTGGACAGGTGAGCAGCCCATGCTGGGGAGCTGTGGGGAGGGAGAGGTGGGTGGTGGGCAGAGGGTGGCTCACTGGCTGACTTGCCTGCAAGAGAACATCCTCTGGGACACGATGTTTGGGACACAATGTAACTGTTAGGACTGGCATAGACAGCAACTACAGTGTGGTCTGGAAGGCACCACCACTTCTGGTAGAAAGCCCATTTTAGGGGCAGACACAATCTGTGGTGTTGATAAACTTTCTGTTCTCAGTAACTTAATTACAGTTGTTAATTACTGTAGAAAACCTTCAGGCATGTCCTATGACTGCTTTTGGAAATTAATTGGGGACTTTCAAATCTTGTCTTTCAAGTTATTTCTTTCTTGTTGCCCATTCTCCTTCTTCTATAGCTGAAAAAGTCTTTCCATTTAATTTCCTCTCATTTCATCACATCTTCCTTAATGGATATTATGTACCTGTTACACAAAGCCAGATGATTTCTGCAAATTTGGCATTTGATTGTTTCTAATGTTGAGAGAGAACCTGAGCGTGAGACAGCAGACCAGCTACCACACTCTGTCATGTGGGTGCTGCTGCAGGACAGATTCTGCTTTCATTTACACTGACATAAATCAAGTTGGTTTATGACATGTAGTCATAGTATTCTGTATTTACAGCAGATGTGAGGTCTGTTATCCTCTGAATTCCATCATAAAGTCAAAGAAATATGCTTTTGAAGAAAATATCAAATTTTTCCAATTAAAAAGTATTTTGAAAATCATATAAGTTTTAAAAAATATTTTATGTACTTAACAGCACTGTGACTTTTTAATTCAGTATTCACAATGGCCATATGTTATCTGCCAGCACTGCCTTTTGCCTGTTACCACAATTTTCACCCAGCACAGAAACTGTTCACAATCAGGTTTTCCTTTGACTTTAACATCTCAGATTTCCACTCACATTGCCACACACATTGTACATTTAAAATGCTATAAAAGATATTAATGATGCCTGAATCTACAAAGCAGAACACAGAAAGAAAAAGGATAGAAAAGCAAAACATAATTCTCCCTGTTGAAATTTAGGCAGCACGAAGAGATTAATTCTCCAGCTCTTTCCAGAAGCGTCATGGGATCTTTAAAGACCACAGACAAACCGGGCCAAGGTCCTAAAGTCCCTTCAAGAGTAATGCTCTCTTCACACCATATAAACCATACAAAAAATCACCAAGGGAAAGCCTCCCAACAATTCAAACAGCTGTGTAACTCACAACCTGACACGGGAGGATTTATGTGTCCATGCCCCTAGCACATCCTCCTGACTAGTTCCGAGGGGTGTGTGACATGTTCCTGCCAAAGACGGATGCATGTCCCTGGCAGCGCGTGATGGACAGTGTGTGGTGCTGCAGCCACGCTGGGGGAAGCTGAGCAGGGAGAAGGCTTTGCCTCATTATGGCAGCTTCTTGAGCAGGCATTTGTGACTGCCCAGGCTGCTGCAGATGGGTTTAATGAGATCAACTCTCCAAATGAGAACTGTTCAAAGGAGATGTATTAACAATCGCCTGTATTCTCCTCTTAATGAGACACATAATATGCTTGGGATGGAAATAGAGGCACACCAGCCCTGCCAACCCCAGCCCCACTGACACAGTGAACTGTTTTTCTGAAGAACTCTTTGTTTCCCAAGTTAAACACTGAATTGAGCTGTTGTCCTTCCTCACTCCTGTGCCAGAGCAGGACACTGCCATAAAAGCCCTCCTGAAGCACAGGGTCTCCTCACCTCTGCAAGGCTGAGCTGGGAAGTGAAAGCATTTCCAGAGCTTACAGGGGAAGCAGGGGTTTCATCCTGCCCAGCAGGTGGGCCAGAGTGCCCTTGCTGCCCAAGGTCTATGGGGCCCTTCAGCCAGGAGGGTAATTAGTACTTGTGGGTGATGCAGACACAACTAAATACTGTTGCTGACAAAATGCCAACCTGGGCAAAACCCAGATATGCACAGCCTTTGGAGAGAAAGAGGACACTTATGAATGCCAAAAAAAGTGACATTGCCAGATTGATGGCAAGCTCACAGCAAAAAACACACATCTGCAGATAAAATGGAAGGAAAGCAAGTACAGAGAGAAAAGAGCCCAGCAGCAGAAGAGAGGCAGTGGCAGGCCAGTTCAGCAGCCTACCCACAGGTTGGACAGTTTACACCAGCCCCAGAGAGACAGTTTCTTAGATGCAAGTGTTGGATCTCAGAGTAACTAGGCCAAGAGCTTGCACATCAGAGGGAAAGGTAATTTCCATTCAGTCTTAATTAACACACAGCAGTTAATTTAAAGAAAATGACAGTAGCTTAGTATTAAATAATTTGAGACAACCATACAATTAGACTACTGTCCAAAAGAGGAAAAAAAAACACTGGAAAATGACAGTGTAAACATTAAAACACAGGATGAACTATTTAGTTTAAAAGGATTTAAAATGAAAATAAATTCCCTAGAAAGTCACCTACTCAAGACAGTTATACTACTCAAAACAGTCAGAAGATATGCATGAGATTGAGTAAGAGGAAACCAGGCACAGCACAGGAATGCTGAGTCCCATGATTTAAGAGGTAATTTGAGCCAGTCCTTCAGCATTTAGAAATCTGACCCTACTGAGGGCAATAAACAGGATTATAAATTGTGGTAGGTGATAAATTACCAGGAAATCAGAAGGATAAACAAAGGCTTCAAAGGAATATAACTAAAAAAAACCCCAACCCACTACAGATAAAAATAAGTTTTCTTAAGTCTGTCAAATGTGATAGTCATAGGAAAGAATCCACAGGACTGTGGGAGCACCATGGTCTAAAGGAAGCAACTGAACAAGCACAAGGCAAGTTATATTTCAGTGTAAATCTTCCCCTGAGTTAATTTTGGACCTGTTGCCAAAGACAAGATGAAGCTTTTAGGAAAATAGCACAACTGTGGTGTTGGAGGAAACTAAAAAAAAATGGGAGTTGTTAATTTGAGATAGTCTATCCAACTGGGAAGGCACTCCACTCCTCAAGTAGGCTGATGGTCTGAAAGAAAGTAAGCTTACTGTATGCCTGAGGACCTCAAATAGAAATTTTATACAGTATTTACACACATATAGGTTAAGATATGCAATGCAGTAACTGCTGCATTCATATCTCAGAACTGGTTGAAACTATCATTGAAACTAGAGCAATGTAACATCTGAAGGCAAAGTAAGTTGTTTGAATTTGTACATGGATCTAGGGTCAGAGTACTATCATGAGCCAGACATTCTGCAGGAGGCAGAAGGCAGTGGGTAAAACTACAGACTTATTTCATTACAAATATATGGTGAAACACAGAAGATCCTGAACTGGTGCCTGTATTACAATGTTTATGAATAATTTGGGCATCAGTGTGAGTTGTAAGATAGAAAAATTATGGGTGATTCAAAGAAGGAAGTAAACAGAGATTAGTTAAAATAGTAGATTCTTGTCAGTTGCTTACCTGATCAGTTTTTTATCTCCTGATAGTGGAGATTTCACTGTTCCCCTTTTCCAGTCTACTTCAGTGCTGCACAGTCCTTGCTTTGCAGAAATTTTCCTGGTAAGCAGTAATCTCTTTTCCTTGCTGGTATGTCTGACATTACTTTTCATCCCACCCTTTGCAGACATTGAGAAGTTTATTCCTTTCCTATGACTTAGCTTTTGTATATTTAAAGAATTATTTTTATGTTTAGTAACTTGAGTGTGTCATTTTGGTATGTTTAAGGACTCATTATCTTTCACAGAAGCTGCCTCCAAACTATACCAAATTCCTCCAACCCTTCTCCCTCCTGGCCCCTAAGGGAAATATCCTTCTTGAGTCACTGTGACCTAAGTGGAACACGACCTAACCAACACCATATATAGCAAAATAATTACATCACATTTCGTGGACTGGTCATTTGTATCCATTATAACACAGCTGTTGCTTATTTTACATCTGAATTCTTCACTAGTAGTGATTTTGCAGACTATTATACCCCCAAGCTGCATTACCCTGCATTAATTGGGCATTCTCTTCCTATGTTTCTGGAGTTTGCTATAACTATTTAATTATCAAAACCTTTAATTTAGCCTTTTCCAGTTTCTTCCAAATAATTTCTTCAATTTGTCAAGATCATTCTACCTTTCCATCTTGTCTTCTGTCATCACTGCAGCTTCTCCCAGTTTAGTCATTCATATAATTAAAAAGCTCTCCATGGAAGTGTTGAAAATCTGGAATAATGCTGGATGCAGTACAGACATTGCTGAACCTCAGCAGATACTTTTTGTGAGTTTGAGAATGAAGTGTTGAGCACTAATCTCTGATTACATGGTTTTAACCAGTAGCGGTTCTTCCTCACATTTGTCTACTCCTTTTTTCTGGGCTTGTTTGTGGGAATGTCATGCAAGGTGTGTTGAAAACCTTAATAAAATAAAGGTATGTGCCATTAACTTCCTCCTGCTAAGTGACAAGACCTTTTGCCCTGACACAGAAAGTAAATTATATTAGTTTGACATGACACATTCTTGTTAGGTGTCATTCATCAACAGAATCCATCTTCCAGGTGCCCCAAATTCTCTGATTTCTTGTTCCAGCATTTTTCTATGAACTAAAGGAAAGTTAGTTGCCTTGTAATTCCCCTGTTCCCTTATAATGATGGGAGATATGCTGACCTTTATTTAGCCTGTGATTTATCCACATTTTCCTCTGACACTGAATTCTAGATGTCCTCCTCACTAGGATAGATCATAGTTTTACTGTAACATACAGGGATTCTCCACCTTCCCTCAATTCGTCCTCTCTTACATTTGTTTTCTGTGTTCTTGCCTGCTAGATCCCTGAGTAATTTGAAGACTACTTTCTTAAACCCATTCTCTTTATTTTGATCTTTTCTCAGAGGTATAGGATATGTCATATCACGGTCACTCTTGTACAGGTCATCTTCCCTTCCATGTTCTTATGTACAAGCAAATGAAGAAGATCCTATCTTCTAGTTTCTATCTTCATTCTCTGCATTAACAATGCAATGCTATTTGTGGAACAGCCCAAAATCTTGAGGACTGTCTCTATCCTGTGTCGGGGTTTTTAATCCCGT
>VYXF01003492.1:0-23917 GCA_013397295.1 Polioptila caerulea
GCATGTCTTCCCTCCTTGTCGCAGCAGAGTTTGACTTTTGGGTATAAATTTATGACAGCAGTTATGGAAACAGCACTTGTGGAAATCAGGTTTCAGAGACTACAGTCCAGAAGGATGTTTATCACTATCATTTTCTATAAAAGATGTGCTCATTTTGCTTTTTAAGTGAATTAATTGGCTGAGAATGTCTTTTGCCATTCAGTTTTTCTTATAATTTTTATCTTGCTCTGGACATACAGTATTATATTATTAGAATGCCTTGTCACTAGCAGTTATTTGGTTAGTATTTTAAAATACAGGAAGACTAAAGTGGCCAAGAATGAGAATACGAGCAAGAAAATGAAAATAGATTAAACAAGTAAATGTTGAGAATTGGTTTTAATAGGAATACTGTCAAAAGCCTTGGTATAACACATTTTTCTGGAAAAAGCAGTATTATAAGCATAAATATATTTCTGGCTTTAAGACAGCTTTTCAGAGCATGCATCCAAAGAAGCATGTGGGTCTGCTCAAATGCTGGGAGCTGCAATGAGGGTTTACTTTGCACTGAGATAAGCGGAGTTTTGAGTTTTAGTACCAAGCTTATAAAATAGAGCTCCCTGACAGAAGGAGGAGAAAAGTAGCAGTTGTTTTGCAAAGTGTAGTTGTTTATCTTCATTGCTGCTGGAGCACTGCAACAAGGGGATAATTAAGACCAGCCTGGGCTTATTTTCTTAGTCATGCAGATGACTTCTGTGTCAATTGGTCTCTGGGTACATTGTCAGCTTCTACTTTCACTACTTCTTTTTTTTCTAATTATCTTAAGATCATTAACAAGGAGGCCAAGACCATGAGACAAGATGCCTCTCATGTTCCAGGATAAAAGCTAATTATCTGAGTTCAAGAGAGAAAAATAAATCAACATCATGATGCAGTTTAAGAGAATTGCTCACTCTAAAGAACCCTGGAGAAATTTTTCCATCCTTTAAGACTGTTATTCTGTTCTCTAGTCTAAGTGACTCTGATTTTTTAAATTTTTATGTAGCGAGTGCCAAGAGTTTTATTTTTTTCTGAACTTCTAGGCTTCAAGGTATAGTTTTCTCTGCTTTGGTGTGGACTGTTCAGTTTGTGTCATCCACTGTTTTGCTTCCTTTTTTTGGAGCAGCAGAGCATTGCTGATACATTCTCAGACAAATTAAGTCCTCTTTTAAAGAGCTATTGACTGGTCAACAATTCCTTAAATTAATTTATGCAGTTGATTATCTCTACTCATGCAAAGAGATTAATTATATCACATAAGTGATTTACTTGCTCTTCCTTTCTGCTGCTCATTTATCATTGTCTCTATAGAAAAGCTTACGGATGTGTGGATTCGTAGCATTTGTGTGCACACTTTTGGGGAGAAGTCACAGCAAGGGTTCTGTCTTAGGGTCAGGAAATAAAGTAATGAAAAATATTCTGGAACAACTCACCATTATGTGAGGTCTTCCTCCTTATTAGTTCTTTGTAAAATTAGCATCTTAAAACTGCCAGAATGGAGGGAAATTCCCATACATCCCATATCCAAATAGTTTTAAGTGAGGCTTAACTGACCTCGTATCTTAAATTGCACCTGTAAAGAGCAAAAACACAAACCAGATTTTTCAAAATTCCAATTCCTTAAAGGACACCTCAACTCACTCATCTCACCTGGAGATGAGATCAGGTTCAAGGACAGGGCTGCCCAGAGAGTCTGTGCAATCTCCCTCACTGGGGGAATTCCTGAGCCATCAGGACGCAATCTTGTGCCATGACTCTGGGTTGGTCCTGCGGGAATGTGGGACCAGCTGACCCACTGTGATCCCTTCGGACCTGGTCCACCCTGTGGTTCCGTGATACACGATGCTAAGAAAATCTGATTTGGTTTGGTTTGTGCCAAGCATCAATGGTTAAAATCTGAAAAGTGGAAGATTTTTATTTGAAAAAAGATAAAAGCACCTACAATGTAGTGAGTCTGGCAGAGGAGCAGGGACCTAAGGCAGCTGTGAGACCCCTGTATCAGGAGGTTTTCAAGACATGTCTGGATGTTTTGTGATCTTGATCTGTCACTCTGATTTTATTTACCTGCATAAAATGTGTAAGCCTGAATTCATTCAGCTGGTATTTTTTACCATGCCTGGCAATTTGCAAAAACAATCTTGAAAAACATTTTGGTATATTGCCTTTGCCCCAGGTGATACAATTCCATTTAAATTTTTCCAGCCATGGTGTCTTGGTTGTTGCCTGAATCAAGTGTATACACATCATGCTACACCAAAAGTTAATGATGAAGGGAGAAAGCATACACAAACATTCAATCTGAAAAATGCTTTCCAGACCTTTCAAATAGCAAACACTTCCCATATGGGAGGAATGGACAAGTTTCCAAACTATTTGCAAAACAAAACAGAGGCTAAATTCTTTATGAATAGGATTAATAATTGAATGGTCAGTCAGCTTTAGCTCTAATTTTCTCTCCCTCTGCTGCATTCCTGTGCTTACTAAATAATTTCAGAACACAAGTTACCAGGTGATGAACTTTTCTCACCCCTGACAAACATCTAAAAGTCAAAGAAGGGACAGGCACACCTCTTTGGAGGTCAGGTTCATGATTTATCTTATGATAAACAACACTCTCTACTTTGCTCCTGGAGAGGAGGGAGTAAGATAGAGTGTAAAATAGTTGAACAAGGCAAGAGGGAAAAATAGGAGAAGGGAAGGTAGAGATGAAGTGGTGTTTGCAAACAAAAACTTCCTCTGTTTTCACAATTAATTAAAACAAAGGAATGACCAAAGTTTTTTGGTGGGAAAATATAATGTGAAGAGAACACAGAAAGATGCAGCAGCTAAGAGAAAAAAGATGGTTGCTATGTGCTTGGATGTAAAAAATCCAAAAAGTGAAAAAAGCTTTTTTTTTGGAAAAGAGGACTTTTTGAAAAACAAAAAGGAACTGGGAAACTCAATTTAAAAATATAAATTAACATTGTGGCAGTTAGAATAAATCAATAGTTAGGTAAAATGAATGTGCATCTTGGTATGAATTTTCAGAGTATCTTTACGTTCATAGGAGACTGCCAAAGAAAACATACCAACTGCTGCACACAATACAAATTAGTATTTGCCAGTGACTGGGCATTGGAGGATCAGGGCTAGGAAGGGGAATGTTGCCACTGCTGCCCATGCAATCAGTGATTTTTCTTGGACATCATGCTAGGAACAAGCTGAAGGGAGCTGAAAGTATTTAAATATCAGAGAAATGTGTCCATTCTTTCCCATTTTGCCTATTTTTTCCTGTCACTTCTAAATCAATAAATTTTTTAGCCTGTTAATCTGTCTGAATACCTGAATGCCACCCCAGCCATTCTGATTTAGTCTATCTAAGCCAGTCAAGTTATTCCTTTGTCTGAACTCTTCAGTCATCTCCTTAATTTTTTTTTTCTCTTGCACTATGATATAAGAAAAAATTTACTGGATGTTATTGCCCTTGATTCCAGGATTTCTGGATATTCCCATTATACATCTTTGTTCCTCTCTCCTATTTCTCTCGAAACAGCCAGTAGATCAAAAAGATTCAGTGTGCTGAAATGGCAAAATGTTTCCAGCCGCAAGATTTATTGGGCTGTTCTGGACTTGGTAGCTGAATTTAAACCAGAGTTTGGCCTTCAGTGCAACAAAATATTGAGTCAAGGGGAAAGTGTGATCTTTTGCTAGGCCTTCTACTTCCTGCAAGCCTTTGCTCCTTAACAAGTGAGGTAAATTTAACATCCGAATGCTTTTAGTAGTAGGTAATTTTTTTGCAGTTTGTCAGTAACTTTTACAAATTGCACTCTATCACTGTGCAGATTTCATCCAGCTAGAATAAGCCTTTTATTGCTCTGATTCTTTCCATTTCAACCTCTGTGCAGAAAAAAAAAAAAAAAAGGTCCTACTGAGTACCCAGTTACATCTGTTTTGGTTTTTTTCCCTGAAATGACAGAAGAATGTTAAGGATGTAGGCCTTATTTTTGAGATAGAGCTTAAATTATAGTTCAGATTCATTCCATAAAAGGGGCATTCCTGATGAGAGCATGTAGGAAGCAAAAGGAACACCCCAAGTCCCCTTTGCTTCTTCCACAAACCTCAGGATCATGTCACAGGAGTCACCAAACCTCAATGGAGAAGTGCTCAGAAGGCAACTGGGCAACCTTTTGGGCTGGTAATGAAAAGTAAGTGGTGATATAGTCCGAAATGCCACAATTTTGGTGTCAGCAGGGACTGCCATGGTCCACAGCCCTGATTTTCCTGCTTACTGTGGTGACTTCTGCTCTGCTGTGTCCAAGGAGCTGGGTCCAGACTTACAGGAGGCGAATGGGGAAGTCCTACCCAAGAAACTTACAGAGCTCCAACCATGTGAGTGTGTCACCTCATGGCAGGGAAGGACCATCAGTTTCCACAATGAGGAGGAAATGAGCAGAGAGGTTGCATAGCAGGGTCACAAAAGAGAGGATGTGGCTGTAGCCCAGGCACCTGTAGGAGTTCAGCAAAGGGTCAGGTGTCCAGTTATAGGTGGCTCCCTCTGAAATAATCCCAACAAAATTCTCCAGGGCTCTTTGTTATGCCATGGTATGTTATACATGGAGACAGAGGTAAGAGAGAGGTCCTCAACACATGGCAATATTCCTTTTCCCTGAAAAATCCTTTTTGAACATTGTTTCTTGGTGATATTTTTTTCCCACTCCCTGTGGATATGCAGATGTTCTGCATATTTGGCATTATCTCATGAATGTAAAATGAAGAGGGTTTGCAGTTGGTTTTGGTAATAATAAATCCCATCAGTTCTCTTTTTACTCTATTTTTCCACCAAGAAACTTTGGTCATTCATGTGTTTGGATTATTTCTGAAACTGGAGAAAGTTTTGTTTTGGAAATACCACTTCATTTTTACTTTCTCTTCACTTGATTTTTCCCCCTTTCTATGCTACACTTGGACCTTATTTCCTCCTGGGCTGTCAAACTTCCACACTGCTGCAGTTTACTGTAGGAACACCAATTATGTCTCCTACAGCACCAGCCTATTGATAGGACTCAATGATCTCAAAGATATTTTCCAACTTTAGAGATTCTATGATTCTATGACAATTCAAATTCCTAAATTTTCAATTGTCTCTTGAAAGGGTCCATGCCCCTTATGGGATGTCCAGGGCAGCATGTTAAGATGATGAAGTCCCACATGTGATTCCAATTTCCTCCAAACACCAATGGGCTCACCATGTTCCTGCCTGTGGGCTCGAGGAATTCAGGATTGCTGTGATAGGTGTGTTCAGAAGCTTTATTGAATTAATTCATTAACAATGACCTTGTTGCTGGTGGCCAGTTCCCACACCACATTAATCAGCACTTGCTATACACTGAACTATTAAATTAAACAATTGTATTCTAAATTAGCTGTGGTTTTTACAGCTGATGCTAAACAGGGAGCCCAGAGAGCTGGAGTCCCTCTTTGTTGCTTGCCCTTAAATCAAGGTGAGTGGGGTTGAGAGAGCTTCAGGGACAAAAATCAGAACTAGCTGAAGCTGAATTTGATTTCCTTCTTCTCTTGTTCTCCCACTTCATGCCTGTATTTATGCTGTTGTCCTCCCTGTCCACAGGAGGAGGGTTTCTCTTCTGATCACTCTTCCATTTATTTGGATTTTTTATTCACACTCATCCTTCTTGCTTAAACTTACGCACTGTTGCCTTTTGGAATGATCACACCAGTCACATCCTTATCTAAAACTGTGCCTGGTTTCCAGGACTACAGAAACCTTGCATCCTATTGTTATTCCACTTTGGTACACCTATATCTAAGTTCAAGCCAGGATGACATCAATTTTATGTAGATTGGTACTTCTGTGTTTTGAGCCTCTGCTTTGGCTCGAATGCTGACGCACCAGTGAATATCCACTCCTTCCTCACAGAGCTGGAGGAGCGCAGAGAGGGCAGAATGACTTCTTCAGAATCCAGAAGTTCAATCCCAAGTAATTAAAAGAGAGGGAGCAGTTTAGGAAATTATCTTTTTGCAGCCTGGAAGAACAAGAATTAATCTGGTGAAACCCTTGGGAGAGTCATGTGACTGTTTAGCTGGATGAGTGTTTTGAGGAAAAGTAAATAATATTAGTTTATTAAGCTGCATAAAATTGCTGTTGACATTTTTATGTCTACAATTAATCAAATTTTATGAATTAATCATCTGCAAGTACTTCTTAAAATTGATATTTCAACATTGCCTGTTGAAATTTGTTCAAGAATTTGTTCAAAAGCTACTTTGCTATATCTCAAAGTTTTTTCTGCTATTTTACATCTGTCCATCAGACTGAAAATTATTTTCTTGGCCTGGCTAGGAGGTTTCAAAGTGTAAGCCAATACATGCCAACTGATGTGCTCCTTTAGCAAACAATTTCTACTACTTTATATATGACCAAATGTGTGTTCAATGAAGTGCTTATGACAATAAGTGCAGTGTCAGTTCATGTTTTATGTAATAGAGGATTAAATATTTGCATGACTTGAGCATAAACTTCCTGGAGCTGAATATTATTTAATGTATTGCATTTATATGGATATTTTTGTAAAAGGAAAAGCCACTCAGTGCAATCAAAGTGTAAACCAAAATACATGCAGTACACCGAGTTCTGCAATAAGGGATGACTTTTGTATCCTCTGCTATTTCCTAAAGATGGCAGCATTTTGAATGAGAGAATCAAGTCAATGAGTTAATTATTTTGTCATCTATTTCTGCCATCTGTAACCAAAAATATTAATGACAACTGAAAGGCAAGATGGAATTTGCACTGTAGATATGGACAGGTTTTCTTTGTGTGTTTGTGGGCTATAAATATGCTTGCACTACTTCATCTTCTCACCAGGGAATAAAGTTTCATCCTTTTGTTCAAGTCAATGAACATTGCACAAAGTGATGACTATATACTATGGCATGGTGATGTATTTGTGTTTCCCTCAGCAGTATTATTTTATCACTCTGGTATTTTAGGATCATGTTCACTTGAAGTTGAAACTGCCATAAGACATAGAAGATTTTGCAGTGTCCTCTGCCCCCTCCAAATGATCTCTCTGTGTCCTGGTTCAGGGCAAATTTGGGAGAGAATCTCCAAAGGGAGCCTCTCCAGAAAGCAAACCCACATGGCCCCTCCTCCCAACCGGTTCGAAAAGAATTCCTCGGAGAGAAGTGGAAAGAACCTGTTTATTTAACAGGCACAGCACCCCCCAGCACACAAAATGAACAATACCAGGTGACACCACTCTTCCACTGCTCTGAAAAAGANGAAGGAATTTGGACTGTTTAGCTAAACTAGCTAAGGAACAGAAGAAGCAGTAGCAAGCAGAAGCCAAAGCTAGAGCAAGCAGCGAAAAGCAAAAGCAAGAGCAAAAAAACCGGAAAACAGCACCAGGTACTGCCCCGTCCCTGCCAGTGTCCCGCCAGCCATGGGGGAGAGACTGATAGCAAAACCCAAACAAAACATTTGCCCTTCAGAGTCTGTCTTAAAGGCACAGAACATATCCAGCATAGCACACACGAATGGGGATACAAGCATCATAATGTCACCCTAGGACAGAGTAGAACCCAGAGGTAGAAGAAAAGGATGCTAGACTGTCAATCTGAATTGAGCATTTGTCTGTTGTGACTTGATAGTAATCAAGAGATTAGGCATTGTTGAGAAGCCTTTCCTGTATTTGTTTGGCAAATCCGATGAAAAATGACCATTTGGGGGTACGTGTGTCAGAGAGGACATGGTCAGTCTGGGAAAAAACCTGATTTTCAGTCCCTGCAATAAATAGGATAACAGTTTCTGTGTTAGGTCTGCCATTGTCTGACTTTTCAATTAATGTTTCTCATAATTTCTCTGACACTTGCTCCCTGTCACCACCTGTGTACCTGACAGGACGCTGCTCTGCAGTCCCTGAAAGTCCAGCCAGAGAAAAATCGTGACTACTTCCCTACAAGGATGATGTCACATAAATCAAAAAAATAGGAGGAGAAGATGAGGCAAAGTCAGGTTGTCTTTGAGAACGCATACCTCCCTTGCCTGTGTGAGGACTTATCCTGCTCTTGTGATTTGTACAGGTGAAGTTTCAGCCTTGACTGGGAAAAGATGGAGAGATCAATGTATTTGCCAACATTTCATTAATGAGTTGTGAGAAATGTTCATTAATTGCTCTGTATTGCTTTGCAGAAACACACAGTTCCACGAGGGCATACCTCCAGTGCCTGTGCCATCTACTGTCTGTAGTAAGATTTAAATGAAAAAGAATTATGTTTCATTTATCAGAGTCCTGAGCGGGACTGAGTGATATTTTCCCTCAGCCCTTGGTGAAGGAAGCTGAAGCCAGAGCTCAGAGACAGACATAGTGCCCTCTTCAGTGTTACACGATGGTTTTCATGCACAATTCACTGTCTCCATCTGAAGTCCATTTTATCATCACCAGATAGTGGGTTTTTTTCTGGGCTAGAGAAAAGAGCTGAGTATTTTAACAGCTTTCACACTCCTTGAGCATTACTTATCAAACTCACTGAGGCATTTAGAAACTTAATTAGTACTTATTCGAAATAAGATGGAAGTATCTTGGAAAATCAGAAATTCAATTAGTACTTACACTGGAACAGCTGTAGGATTTATGTTTAATGAAATCAGCATTTAAGGACATGAAACCCTGTAGCTTGTCTGAGCCACTGGTCCTTTTCAGAAGGACCAGGGTTGTGCTTTTCATATCCACTGCTCCAGATTTTCTGAGCATCCTTATGCACTGGGAATCTTTCACCTGCTTTGCTCTTCTGCCAGGGAAACATCTGTTGGCCTGGTAAGTCAAAAGTGACAACAACAACCAAAACACAGTGATGTCCCATAGAGCATTTACAACCTGTATCCCAATGGCCCATAAAGTTTTTTAATTTGTAAATGAAACTCCACGGGAAACATTGGGTCGGGAAAACTTCCCTGTGTTACCACCACTATTTTTAGCACAAATCCTAAACATAGTCCCATATAAGTTACTGTGAAGGAAATTCACTCCATCCCAGCTAAAACCAGCACAGTAATGGTTTGAAAGCACATTTTCGCAGAGTATTTCCCTTTGGTATTTACTACCAAATTAATTGCAAAACTTCTTTACTGATGTGCTTTTTTCCCCATATATGAAAGGATGCTGATGCTCCCTGTGAGAGTCTGCTCTTGTTCCTCAGGCTGACTGCCCTCTGCCCATGTTAGTCTGCATGTCTTTCTTGTGCATCCATGAACATAAGTGTTATACACCTATGCTTCTGTCTCTGACAAGATGGCCATGACATACAAAGAAGGACGACTGAAAGGCTTCAAAAGGCAACTTTTATTATGGCCTTGTATGCCTTTTTAATACATTCCTTCACCAAAGCGTGCACTTCACTCATTGGTTACACTAAGACAGCTCATCGTGTTCATTGATACAAGGCATTCTACATCACTGTTGTGGGAAAGTATTCACAAA
Source organism: Polioptila caerulea (assembly GCA_013397295.1). NCBI lineage: Eukaryota > Metazoa > Chordata > Aves > Passeriformes > Certhiidae > Polioptila > Polioptila caerulea. The sequence continues at coordinate 9,495 of VYXF01003492.1, forward strand.
AAGTTTCAACACAGATATTCATTCTATTTCTACCCACAGATGTCCTTTGTTTGTCTCTGTTCCCTCAGTTTCCATGTTAATGACCTTGCTTTCTTTCTCTTCCCGGATAAACAAGAATCTTATCAAGTTCTTCTGTCAGCTCATTCTCTTGGTTTGCAGACCAGCTGTTAACCCCTTCCACATGCTTCCACATGTGTACCCACTGGGAATGCATCCTGAGCCTCACCACCCATTGCACCTGGGGCACAAATTTGTGATAACAAATCCTGTTGTTAGCACCACCTCATAATTACCTTTTCCACTTCTAATTTTCACACACATCTTTCTCTTGGCTCTTTTATCAGTTGTTCAAATTTTCAGGCATTTCTACATTTGAGAAAAGAAAACTTTCAGAGCCAGACCTCTGTCTTTGTAGATTTTGACTCGATGGAATGACTCTGCTGCCTTGACTGCAATGCTTTGTTCTGAAAATCTTACTTTGTGTCTCCATTGCATTTTGTAGCATGCAAATTTTTTATTGCATTTTGCTCCTTAATATGATTTGACCCCTTAACAAGTGCATTCTACTGCTTAAGAAATGGTCTTGTGTAGTTGCTTGTGGGCTCAATGCGAATTATTGAAGGTCCACCTTGCATCTGAGGTGACACTTTGCTTATTGTGAACAAATATATGGGGAGAGGTTTTTTGGCTCAAATAAAATGCTCAGAAGAGAAAATCCTGTTGGAATGCTGCTGATTCTTGCAATAGTTTTGGTAATAGAGTTTAGTATGTCTCTGCTAATAAAGCTTGTGGCGTGTACAGGTCAGAGCTTTTAAAAACAGGTCCTCAGATAATTCCAGAAGAAGTGGCTTTAGTTACTGGTTTGTCATAATGTCCTCAGAATCATTTGCTTTGTTTTTCTGCTTTCAGTTTGATAACCTTCCCTAAGGTTTCTCTGACCTGGTTTCAGTTACCCTAAAACTGTTCAATTTTACTGGCTGATTTTTTTTTTATTTTAATGTCTTTCATGCTTTCTTGAAGCTGTATTAGTGAAAAATATTTAGTTAAAGAAAAAAAAAACAAACAAAGAAAAATGAACAAAAAGCCCACAAAACCAAACAATAACCAAAAAACCCCGAAACCAACCAACCAAAACAAACAAACAAAAAAACCCACCAGAAAAATAAACAACCCCCCCCCAAAAAACCCCAAAATTAGGATAAAAGCTCATTAGTTGTCATAGGTTGCAGTGTAAAATGTAATCAGGGATGTGTTATTCTATTACCATCTGTTGGTGGGGGAGTGATGTAATCTTCTGTTGATAAGCCAGCTGATAAGAAACGTGCAAGAGCAGTTTCCTTATCTCTTCCACAACCCATCCTTCCTTCAGGGATAGGTCTTCTGTTAATGGGCCATTGAGTCCACTGATAAACTTATGTCATCCCATTGGGAAATGCTCCATCCAGGAGGAGGAGCCAAACTTCTCTACCTGGATAAAAACCTGAGATTTGGGCCACCAAGGCAGCCTTCTCCACTGGACTCCCAGAGGAAGAACAGACCCATCTGTCACCACTGGACCTTCAGCAGAGGGCAGCACCTTTTCTACAGGATCACTGCTTCAACAGAGCCACAACTGCTACTCCAGGATGACTGCAGCCACCATTCCAACTGCACTGCTACCAACACCCTGACCAACAGGGTGTCAGGTTGTCTTCGGACTCTGTCAGTGGTTTTCTTTTTTCTTATTGCATGTATTTTTGTTTCCTTCTTTTGTTTTATTTTCCCTTTTCCTAATAAATTGTATTTCTGACTTGCAGTCTCCCACTGGTTTTGCTTTTCAAACCAGAACATTAGTAAAAACCAATTCATAAGAATCACATTTGAATCATTTTTTCTTCTCTTTTATCTGCATTGGTTATCTCCTAATATCTTGATATGATTGCAGCTTTTTTTCCTTGACTTCACCAACATTTTTTGACTTCTGCATAGGTGATCTCTGACTTCTCTAGCTTTTCTTTATTGAAAAGGCTTCCTAATTTTGACTGACGTGTTACTGAATGTAGGTGAAATGCCTTCTGTTGCTACATGAATGCTTTTTAACTCAGTACTTGGAAACAATCAGACGGCTCTTGACAATTTTTTTCATAAAGAACTTGCAGTAGGTTGATCTGTCTTCTGCAGGCTGATCACTCAGGCTGTATCTTTACAAGATACAAGATTTTTTCTGTGTCTCCTGGCTAATTTGCTGTGTTATGCTCTGAGGTCAAGGTCTGTTTAAAAGTTTTTTTTCTTTTTTAGGTGCCTCATAGGAAAACTTTTCCAGCTGTGTGACCATATCTTATGTAGATTAGTTTGTAGGGTGGGACAGACCTCTATGTCTGTAGAATCACCCCTGTTTTTGACTGAATGACTTTGATGCAGCTGCCTCAATCAGTAATTATCTACAAAGCTACAATCTTAAGTGTGCAGAACAGCCCTTTGAAAAGTGTGGCCGTGATAAAATGTTAAAATTAATTCAAACATATCCCTGTTCCTCTCTCCAGTCTCTTTGGTCAATCAGACCCTTGCTCTGTGCTGGTATAAACCTAAAAATATCTGAAAAGAAGTCCAAAGGTCAGCTAAAAAGATCACTAAAAGTAGTGGGAAAAGCTGTCATTATTTAAAATGTACAGCCTTTGGAGTATGCAAATTTTATTCAGGTTTGAATCGAGCTGAGTGTGAGGAAACAATGATGGTCTCAATTCCTTGATGCACTGCCACAGGGCACACAAGTAATTCGCAGCTGATGCTAGTGGTGTAAATGTTTCAGTTCAGGTAATGTAAGAGAAGCTATTATGATGGGAGATATTTAAGTTCACTGCTAAATTTGTAAATGTCTGTCTTTGATGAGTATTATTTTTGTTAGGCAATGTGTAGTGCAAACATAAAAACTAGAGAGCAGTGGTACAATTGGCATGCTGTATGATCAAAATCTTCAGTTCCTACAGCTTCAATTCTAATTGCACTAACATCTTATTGACTCAGTAACCTTTTAATATTTTCCTTGATACATGATTTAGTGATAAATGATCACTCTTTAAGAGCTACTTGGGGTTAACAACCTTATTTTAATGGCATTGTCGATCTTTATTACTTTCTCTTCCAAGATTTTTTAGCACTCATGAGCAAAGTAGCTAGAGATTTAGGATTCATTGATAAAGCAAATTCAGGCAATATGATAGTCTGTATTTAACCAAGACAGTGATGAGAGTCCACTGTGGAAGACATTTTTTCTTTCATTCTGGTCTGATCAGAGTCTTTTTGATGGCCTCAAACTGACAGAATGGAAATAATAACACGTCATATGAGGAGTAAGAAGGACAGACGAACTTAGCAATAAAGGTTTTAATTCAAATGTATTTTGTTTGGGCCATGAAAGATTACCTTATGTTCTGGTTTGAAAGCAAAACCAGTGAGACTCCAAATAAGAAATACAATTTATTAGGAAAAGGGGGAAAGAAAAAAGGAAACAAAACCAAAATATATGCAATAATACAAAGGAAAAACAAACCCACTGACAGTCAGAATACAACCTGACACCCTGTGGCTCAGCGTGTTAGTAGCAGTCTAGTTGGAATGGTGGCTGCAGTTCTCCTGGAGTGGCAAATGTGGCTCTGTTGAAGCAGTGATCCTGCAGAAAGGTGAAGNGGATAGGTCATAGAAGAGAGAAAGAAACTGCCCTAGCTGGTTTCTTATCAGCTGGCCTATTGACAGAAGATTACACCATCCCCCCACCCCAGTTTCCAACACATGGTGATGGAATGACACACCTTTGATTACATTTTGCACTGCAACCCATGACACCTTAAAATACAGAAATTGATAAAGAGGGAAAGCAAGAGTCAATTTGTTCTGACTGTATAGTTCCAGATCCCTCAGAAAGCCTGAAAAATTTAATAGAGAGCAGGCACTGGAAATTCACTAGGATTTAAAATTTTGTTTGAAATAAGGAAAGTTCCCCTCTTCTGGTAGGTCTTCAGAGGATTTTGTGTACGTGTTTGCCATAAATAAACATGAAACAATCCTTAACAAAGCACAGTAGAAATTGCTGCCTTTTCCATGGTCTCCTAAAGGGCATTTCTAAAGATCATTCAAATTACAGCAGCAATTGTCTCTGCTGAGATGAGACATCCATTCCTCCAGGTTTGGAAATGCCCAAGAAATTGGAGCAAGCCCTTCTCTTCCTGTGATCATTTATGATTTTTGCTGTAATGATTTTAGGAACCACAGAGAACAACTGATCTTCCTCCAGTCACGCTTGCTTCTCTGATTTTTTTTTCCATGTGTTATTTGTCATGATCCTTCATAACTTTTTTTACACTTTGTTAGCTGCTTATCTGATCTAGAGACCTTCCCAGAGCATCCTTGCTCTAGGATAACTAGTTTTATGATTTGTTTTGCAAAAGTGCTCCTCTTTCTTTGCACTTGGCCTGATCAGGTTTTGCACATATCAGGAAGAAGTCTTTGTCAGATGTGACTCAGAGCACGCAACTTCAGGTCATTTTAAAAAAGGCTTTAAACAATACATCTGAAGAGCTTTTCTGCACATTATTAACAATATCCTTGAGTTGACTCAGTCTCCAGCCAGCCCTGAGTCTGGTGATGAGGTACTGCATATATGCATTGTGGGAATGCTGCCTGTAGAGGAGGTCTGACAGCTTGGACACACTGAACACTGATAATGGTTGGATGGGGAGCAGAGACAGAGAATTCTACTAGTTCCATTTACATTAGGAATTAGTTGCTGCTGGACCAAGATTCCATTTTCATCTCTTTCCCCTTTTCACAATTTCATTTCTGAACTAGTTAGGACTACAGGGGGGAAACAAAAAAGTCTCTTCTCCAATTATTCAATGGGATATCTAACACCTTGCCATGGTCAGAGTTGAATAAGAGCATGTATACTGGTTCCAGAATTAAGTGAAAGGCATTCAATTCCTCAGTTTTGCAAGATATTCATCCTCATCTGGGCCTGTTTCAGAGACAGTCTTTAAGATTGTGGGGTTCTGGCTTGTGTGAACACTTGTTTTTCCCTGTGCTTAAACATAAAATGTAAAACTAGCTGGAAATTCTGAGGACAAAGCAAGATGTAAAACTAGCTGGAAATGCTGAGGACAAAGCTCTTCTTTTCTGTTTATTGTTTCTTCTGAGACTTTTATGCAGGACTGGTAATTGAGAGAGATCCACCTTTTCTTTTGAAGCTCTCTGCCAGTGGAATCATCCCATACATACAAAAAGCTATTTACTTTTAATTGTTCTTTTGAGTTTTGCCAAGGATTTGCCTGCTGCTATGGAATCTTCTGAGCAAGCAGAGATTGAGCAGTCCCTGTCCAAAAGCCATTTGTCAAATAGTAACCATATTAAAAAAAAAAAAATCTGATAAATAATTCAAATGTGACAAATAACAGCCTGCAGCTAGTAATCTGTGTAAGGTTGAGGATGTAGGAGAAAGAACTTTCTCCGTCTTCCTGTGATAGTTACCCAGTTTTTCTCCTTCCTTCAGGCTATTCTGATTTCATGAATGGAACATTTAGATACCATAACTGACTCCCCTTAAGTGATTTTTCCTACTTTCCACTTTCATTCAGAAAAAAAAGATAATTTCTGTTTAGCTCTGTCTAGTGTTCTCTGGCTACCAAGACAAAAAATGTCAAAGAAAGAGCCAAAGTTTCAGGTAGCTGTGTTCTGCTAATATGTCTCTGTTTCCAAAATGTTAGCTTAGGTGACAAACCCTAGATGCTTTCCAGAAATTCGGGCTTCATCAATCATAAAGATATGCCTGGGATCTTGCCAGACTGGATTAGAAGCTGCTGAGCACAGAGCAATTGAGAATGTAGCCACGGTGCCTGAACACCTCTTTCATTCACAAGCCAAAATTTCTCTTCCCTGAGGACCTCCACAGCTTCTTGGATGGTCCAGGCAGCAGGAGGGATAGAGAGGCACATAATTTTTCAGGAGTCAGTCCTTACCAGTTTATCCATAGATATTTAGCACTTTGATGCCTCTGTTTGAAAACAAATCCCTTGTAATGCATTACTGAAAGTCTCAGCTTTGATTTGGGCTACATGGAAAATTTTGATCTTTAAAAAGTGTGGACTTAACTGGTTGTCATGTGGCTGTTAGTGACCCTCAGACACTGATTGTTTGGTGAACTTTTTGGAAAAGAACTGAGAAGATCTGCAGGTTGTCAAGTCAGTATTAATAACTTATAGTATACTAATAATATAAATATATAATTATCTTTTTCTTCTAGACTAAAGGAATGGGTTAGCCCGTATCTCATAGAGCCATACAGAAAAGATGCTCTTCCAAAGAGCAATAAACTAGATTTTTATGTGTCCTACAATCAGGAAAATAAAAAATGGAGAACATCCAATTCCTCTTTTTAAAACCTGTTGGTAATTAGTAGTGGTAATATGAAAGTAAAGAGCATGGAAAGCACCAGAAGACAATTTTGAAGCACACATTGCATTTTTCTGCAGAGTGGAAGTAAATCCATGTGTGAAATCTATCAAACATAATGGCTCCATAGGGAGAATGTAAAATCTATCCTTTAGTTACTGAAGTTTAATCAGCTATATCCATGAACGACAAACTGAAATAGCAGAGCAAGGGGAAAAAGTCTTTTTTGTAATAAACTGCAACAGTATAATATGAAGAAAAACAAAGTGTATGCTTGCAGCATATAATTTCCACTTATTTAAAATAAATGTTTTAGTTGAACCTGTTCAAAACACTCAAAATTTAGTGAATAAGTCCATTAAAACTAAAATAATACATTCAAGATTTGGAGGAGAATTAGAGCAAAACATTTAGAAATGCTTAGTAGATTAAGGAATTCTAAAAAGGTAGCTCATTCATGGGTGCAACAAAACCTTTTGGTATCACACTTCCTTTTCCTGATGCAGTTACCCACTGTGGGTTGATTCTGTGCAGTCATTGTTTCAGATTCTTAAATTCACTGTAGCTCTAAGTTGTGGCTGTGAGGTTTAAGATTTGGGCAAAAAAAGGACTCTTGAATACCTGGGGGGATGAATTCAGCCAGCAGGGTAGTAACTAAAGTTTTCATTTGAAAATGAGTATTTTACAATCTACTGAGCTAAACATGGAAAGCATAGTTTTATTACAGTAAATAGAAAACAGAGAATCACATTCTTCCTCCATTCTAGACGCCTTGAGTTCTTTGCTATCACTGAGTGTCATTGTTTTCATTTGGATGAGGAAACTGACCTTTGGAAAATGAAGTCTGAAAGAAGTATAACAACATATGCATCATCATTGCCCTAATAAAACCAGTAGATCCCAAGATCTTCTCAGGTCTGGGTACCTGGAGGAATTAGATTCAGAAGTCAAAAACAGCAGTGACAGTGCTTCATGTTAGAGAAAGCTGAGAGATAGATCTGTCTAGAACTGGCCCAACAGACCAGAAAAATCCGGGTGAGGTGTGACTTCAACCTTGCTTTGTGAGAAAAAAGGAAGACTCTTTAGAGATGAAATCAGCACAAAACTGAAAAGAATTTCTGTCTCAGTTTCCCACTCTGTCTTTGGAAGAGCCTCAAATTCAAGAGTGGGAGCTACAGTGAAGCTTGAGCAGTTCACAGTAGTTCAAGGGAGAAGGATTTCCGTTTCTTTATGAAGACTTACTGTATATTTGTGGTTTCCTGACACAGTGTTCTGCTTTATTTATGTGACCAGCAGGTTCCCAGAGCGGTGACAACTTTTTCTCTCATGTGACTGCCATGTTTTGCAGCGTGGTGCTTTTGTCCTGGTCAGGCTGTACTGCTACCTGAGAGAAGGAAAAATTGTATTCCCTTTGCAAAGGGTTCTGCTTTGCCCTGCCTCTAGAAAGGGGCAGATCCCACACTAAAAACATGCAGATTGTACATATGCCTTCTGTCTCACATGGAAAAGAAAGCAGAAGAGTTCAGGAGGCCAAAAAGTTACTCCCTGGGAAAACTTCTGAGCAGAGTTAAAGCAGACATAGTGGGCCCAGAGGCAGCAAGATGTTCCCCTTCTTAGTTATACATTACCTGTTTGTCCAAATGCCTGAAAGAACTTAATCATACACTTTCACATAAAAAAATATTTTTAGAGTATGAAATTTGTCAGAACATACCCCACCTGCCCTGTTCTCCAGCTGGATCTCAGGTCATGTTCAATATGATATTTCATAATTAGTGTGATTTATTGATTGCTGTGGCAGAATATGGGCCAGAAATTGTCATTGCACTGGTATCAGAAATGGTAAGTCAGTGATATCATAACAGAATTAAGCTTTTTCCATAGGCCTCTATATGGGGGAGGAGACGGGTACAATCCTTCAAGGGCCCCAGAATAGAAAGGTGGAGTCTCCCCTGACCTCCTTTCCCTCTTAAGTCACATATCTGTGGTTTACTTTGAGAGTGGGAGAAAGGCAAAGTTCTAACTGATGTAATTTCATGACCAGGTGGAGTTTGAGGGACTTTATTCACCATTGCAATACATATGTAGGTTTTATTTTGTTGGCATATAAGGGAGTGGGAAAAACAATATATATTTTTGACTTAATGAAGCAAAATTCAACTTTTGGTCACTGTTTGGATCCGTCCTTGGCTTAGCTCCCATTGGCTGCATTGTTTTAAGCAGAGTATGACCACAATACCTCCATGCCACTCCATCCTTTGTTTCCTGCCTCTCTCAGAGCAGCATATCAAGCTCCCTCAGTGTCCCTGTACCTGGGGCTGCAGACTTCTTGTTTCTGGTGAATTATTACCCACAAAGACACTTCTCTTTGCAGCACTTTGTCTTCCAGCATTTCTTTCAGTAGTCTCCCAACAATATTCCTGTTGTGAATTTCAGCATGATCTCCAGAGTCCTTAGGTTTGCCACATCCCTCCTGCATTACTTGCTGTAGGTTTGTTTTTCTAGAATTTCCTTGTTAATTTCTGAGCTCATAAGATTCACTTGCCCATTGCCTTTAGAAACCACAGGGATTTTTTTGTATTATGTATCAATGCCTTCCTTCACTGGATCTCAGTGTACCAGGCTGTCTTCAGGAGAATGTCATCAGAAGTATGTACAGTCATGCCAAACACAGTACTTAGACCTTTTTTCTTTATGTTGAGTAAGCAAAGCACAGCCTGGGGACTGTAACTTACATGGGTTCTAAGGGCATCAAAACTGTTTTAACATCAGGTCTATAATTTGCTCCTTCCTTTGCAAACCAGTTGCATCCTTCTATTTCCAAATTTTAGGCACCAAGATAGACCATCCCCACCTGAAGACCGCGGGACCCAAATAGCCGCAATATTGGAGTTCAACACTTTGGGCAACAGGTATTTAGCAAAACTCCCCTCAGCCCCACCTTTCTCATAAAGACTCTCCAGGTACTTGATTCCAATGTGGTCTGTAAAAAACTTCACCCTTTATCTCTTTGTGCCTCCATCAGTCTGACTTCTGCTGTGTTGCCATATTCTGAACCCTCCTTTGTGCAACATGATTTTGCTGTAGTTCTGGGCCCTCCATATCAACTGTCTAGAACTTCTGTGAATTTTTGCTCTTTTTGGTAATTTTTAAAAGTGGAAATCCCCTTTAGTTATCTTTGCCTCTTCCGTCTCTTGTTCTGTCTAATTCTGCTATTCTATTATTTCTTTAAGATATTTTGGTAAAACTGGTATGAAATATGTAAAACCTAGTAATTCTGAATTAGATGGTTTTGGTTTTGATGTTGTTGTTCTGTTCTTTTTGTTCTTTTTTTTTTTCCCCTTTTTTTTCCCCTCAAAGGAAAGCTCTGAATTACTGAAGTAAAAAGCTTATTCTAGAAGTGGAGGAACTGCAGATTTTTAGAAGCTTTTAAAATTAATATGCCCTAGAACATTTCCTTTTCCAGGTAGTGTAAGTTTTTTGTGACAAGCATGAGAAAACAGTGAGAAAAAACACTGATATGCTTGTAAAGCACTTTCGGGGGCAAAAATGTGTCTTTTGCTACACTCTTATACAAGTTACCTTAAAAGTGAAGTTGAAACTGGTCATGCTGTACCTGATGACACTTTTGCTTCACATTCTGTTGAGGTTTGACAAAATTCGTGGTAATCTATAATAAACACAGTTCTGTTGTTATGTCTGAGTAAAGTTGCATACAAATAGATTGATTAAAGGCATAATGAAAAAGAAACAATCACACAACTAATTCAGCTAGAATTCACAGGCTGGGATTTTTTGTGCTTCATTCAAATGTCTAAGTTTTCTAATGACCTATACTAATATTCGCAGCAGCACATTGTAGGCCAAGATGTGCTGAGCAGCAGCTGTGAAAATATAAAGGTCTTTGCTCTTATCAGGGACAGAGCGAGTGGGAGAGGAAAGTGCTGAGGAAAAAGACAGTAATTGACAAAAACTTGATTGCTGAGGAGTTTTTCCCCCCATTATTCTTCTGAGTGGGACAGTCATGTCGTGGCAGATGTCTAGGTATGTTAAACTAGAGCTAGGCTAGAGCAAATAATTCTTGCAAATCTTTTGTAACAAAGAAAAGAAGATCAGTTTCTTCATGAAAAATCATCCAAATGTTTTTCCTTCTAAAATGTTCTGAAAATACTGATTGGCTTTGACTGGGAAGTTTAAAAATCCTAAGCATCATTCTTTCCTCACTTAATAACTTTCATCTAATAACTTCCACCTAAATTCTCCCACCAGGCAGTTCTAAGCAGGGCCACCCTTTTCCCTGACAGTAGTTACCTATGTGTTTGATGTCTGAAAATGCCACTTTTGCCTCCGAGCAGTTCTCTGTATTTTAACATGCATGTTCACCAGCAGAATCCACCACACTTGCACTTTTCTTTTATTATCTGTTCTACAAGACTCTCAGCTGCTACTTGTTCCAAGGAGCAGCAAGAGTGGGACAAGACTACTCTGAAATGGTTCTAATTACTCCAAAATGGCTTGGCCAGATAAGTCGGAGCTGGCAAACTGCTCTGTCAAAGGAGTTAACTTTCTCTAATGGCTGCACAGGTAGTGAGTAGGTCTGCTTGCTGTTCACTTCTCTGAACTTCCTCATCAGAAACTCTGCTTTATTCCAATTTTTAAACTCACTTTTGGCACAGAATTTCCCTTTTGTGATTGTGAGCTCTTATGAGCTATCCAGCAGCAGCCAGCACACTGGTACAGAGTTGACTAAGCTGGATGGTAGCAGAAGTTATAGCATATTGATTTTTATTGTCTTCATGCTCCTTACTCAATGCTTGTTTTGGGGATTTGTTTTTTCATCCTCTTAAGCTGCTGGTGCTTAGAAGTATCTCTGGAGTTGTCCTAAGCACAATGCTGGACTATTTCAAATCATCTCTTTAGTGACCCTCTACTTCCTCCTAGCTACCCAGTGCACTTTGAAGTCTAATAATTTTCAAAGTAAGAAAGAGATATAGGAAAAGAACACTAATTAGATGTGAGCCACAGGACATAAAAGATTACATTCTTCAACAGAGAGGCACTGCTCCTTTTACAGGTAAAATTGTTATATTTCCATAGAAGCATAATGCCCTTTTAACACATCAGAAGCTTGTAACTCTCATAAGAGAATAAGGTAACACAAAGCCAAGAAATCAAAACTAATGTGATGGTGCACAGGTACAATTAAGTAAGAAAAAAAGAGAGGTAGAAAGGGAAGATAACAAGGAGATAATATCCCTAAGAATGCTTAACTCCTGGCTGTCTGATTTTGAATCCTTTGGAAGGCAATCATTAATGTACCTCATCGGTGATATTTTCCCACCTTTTCTGAAGAAATGATCCTTCTGTAAAGGAAAATCAAATGTGGATGACAAAAGGGTCATGAAGTACTGCACATGGAGTGGATGTTGCATTCAGTGTGCTCAAATGTGAGGTGTTGGTGGGGATTACCCCAAATCTGTTGTCCTCACAGAGCGATTCAAAAGAGGTTTAGCAGCAAAGACAATTCATAAGTAAAGATCTAGAAGGAGTTACTTACTAAAAGGAGTTACATTAATTTGTTCAGTGAGGGAGTTAATTAACCAAACACAGAAACTGACACTTGGGTTAAAAAACTTGACTCCCTGAAGGAAGTGAAACAATTTCAGCAGAGAGGAAAAGGCAGACAATTTCATGAATATGAAGGAATGGCCAAGGTTTTTAAAGGAAGAGCTAGTCTGCCTCAGCCCAGCAGGTCTTCAGAAGGCCAGATTGCTGGTACAAACCAGAATGTGCCATAAGAAACAGTTTACTCATTAAAACGAGTAGGCAGAACTGTTAGTGATGAGTCAGTCTTCCAGTGTGGCAGCAAAACCACTTCTGATTGAATTTACCCATAAATAGTTCAAAGTGCTTTTTCCTTCATTCTTCATTTAGGTCTCTGTGGCTGCTTCTGTACTGAATGATTTTACTTGCATTTTACTTCTATGTGGCTTGAGCTAAGAATGATTTCACAGTAAATTGGTTAGCACATGATTCTTTACACAACAGCACATTGAACTTAACCAGCATGGTGGGACCCTACCTGCCTCCCTTCACATTGCACAAAGTATCCCAGGTTACCAAGATATGTCCCAACAGAAGTGATTTAGCAACTATAGCAGTGGCCTGAATGCTATGAGAATAAACAACATCTTCTAATGAGTGAGGGTATCCAGGAAAGCTTACTGGTACTTAGAAAATCACCTGGTAGCATTAATTTCTGCAAAGATTTTTCCACAGTGACATCAAAATCTTATATAACAAGACCCAGAGAAGGGGGATTTTTATGTTTTTTATGTTGCCTATTCTGGCTTTGTCTCTTTTTTTTTTTTTTAANTGAGGAGACAGAGAGTTGATGTTGCACAGAGGAGAGACTGGTAGAATTGACACAGTTCTCTGGTAAGATCAGGGGGCTGATGTGCTTCCAGGCCTGGGTTTCCTTTGGAGCTTCTTCTTTTTTTCTGTGTTGGAATGTTTACAGATTGGATAAATGTTGCTTATGCTTATAACTTTTCTGGTAATAAACAGAGCTTATAGTCTGTGATACCATCAATTGATGACTGCTGTTACAGCAGGATAAAAATAATTACATCCACAGAAGTTCAATAGGTGTCTGCCTTGCAAACATTCTGGGTGGAGGGGAGAGCCTCAAGCATTGACACATGTCCTCTCACACAGTTGTGAGGGCAAATTTAAGGGCAGATGCCACGTTAGTGCAGAGAAATCTAACAGAAAATGCAAGTGCAAACAGATCTTTGAAACCTAATTAAGATTCAGCAAATATTCACACTGGTTACAGTAGCATACAAGTCTTTAGATTTAATCAGCAGACCTTAATTCAAAGCCTACTTCTTCTATAACTTAGAAGGTATTAACAGCAGAGCGAGGATAGTCCTTTTTTTCACTACAGAATTCCAGTCAAAAGGACATCAAGATGTTTTTGAAAGATGAGTATAAATTACTTTGGAACACAAATGAATGAAGTATTAAGAAGCGGTAGCAATGTAGTAAAGTAGTGATGAAGTGTTTAAAGAAATCACATTTTTTAGAATGTTTGATGGATGGTTACACTGCCATCTTAAGAGGACAGCAGTACCAGAAAGAGCTGAGTGATCAAGGAGGCTTGTGGTGTATGAGACAGTGAACTGGACTTACTGACACATGTTCCATGCCCACTTCTCCCCCCTACCTATGGAAACTGAGAGCATCTCAGCTCTGGATTATCACTAAATCATTAATCTGACTATGCATTTTAGCCTCGGAATAGCCAGCTTTAAATTACTCTGCACAAGGAGACTTGAAATTGAGTCCTTACTGTTCTTTTTTATCATAGACACACAGTGTGTGCGCCAGGTCAGTAATCTGCAGCATGAGTCTTCTAAACAGGTTAAAACATTCTCTTTTTTTGTTACGTTGTGTAAGACTTTGGGTGTGTTTCCTCCAGAAAATTACCCATGTCATGCTGGACATAACTATAATGAAAATATCACAGCTGGATTATGAGTACTTCCCCTGCAGGTATTTTTTGGGTTCACTACAGCTGGTTTGATTTTCTCAAGACTTCCACCAAAAGAGTCCTTAACTCTCATATTACTGGTGTCTGTTTGGAGTCCTAAGTTTACCTTAACCAGAGAATGATGTTTCCCTGAGTCAAAATGAAGGCTTAGATTCAGATCCCCTGTCTCAGTGATCCAATTTGTCCATCATTTCAGCCTCATATTCTTCCTGCATCACTGAGTTTTTAAAACACAGGTATGAATATAAGTATCACAGATTAATGTAACAGAACAAAATTCTATTACCATAATAGAATCTCTTTAAATCTCTGTTTTATTCAGTGAAAGGAATATGTGACGTGGTACCATCTACCCATACCTAAAGTGGAACACTTCAAAGGAGTCTTCAGAGTCTTCAGTGTATTAATACTGTTTCAGTGCTAGTATGCAGTGGGGAAAAAAAAAAAA
>VYXF01003492.1:23923-40752 GCA_013397295.1 Polioptila caerulea
TAGGGGGTAGAAAGAAGGGGGAAAAAAAAAAAAAAAAAAAAAAAAAAAAGAAGAAAAAATATTTCATCCTTTCAGGAAAATACCAAACAAACCTCTCCCCAAAACTCAACAAAATATTTTTCCTTCCTGATACCTTCACTGTTAACAAAAGATGTACACTTCTAGGTGAAAGAGGATTGTCTCACCCTCAGTTATGATAATTGTTTCTCTTAGATCTGATTTATTTGCATCATAGATATAAAAATGTTTTAAATTCAAATGTTTGCGACTCATGATTTAAAATATAGACTTTGATTTTCAGAGTTTTATATTTTCAGTTTTTTGAAGAGAAATACAACTTTGTAATCCTTTAAGTGTGGAAAACATTTAATTTTAGCATAAAGACTGACTTTTTTTACCTCGAAAGAGCCAGCATACTAATGAGAGAAAAATTTAGCCTGAAGATGTCCTGATTTTGTACATAGAATATGTGTTAGAGCTATTGCTATAAACCTACTTATTGTTCTCAATGGTCAAATTTTCATTTTAAAAGGGACCTATAAATTTCAAATGTATTTGAGCGCTATATTGCAGATTTATATGGCTATTAAATAGTTGCCTGAATACAGTACAAACATACCATTAGACTTCATCAAACAATTCTCTTTCACCAAAGAAAGGGCTGGCAGTCTTTAAGCATCTGGTCCTCAGCCTAAGGGCAGTGACTGTTTTGGGTTTTTTCTTTGCTTGTTTTGTTTTGTTTTGTTTTGTTTTGTTTTGTTTTGTTTTGTTTTGTTTTGTTTTGTTTGTTTGATGGAAAAGAACAAAACAATACCTCCATTTACTCTAGCAGTAACAAAACAAGACAAGTGATGTGATTCCATCGTGTGGCTCAGGGTGATTGCTGGGCAAAGAGACAGGCTCTGGTGTGAAGGACAGATTCCCTGTGACTTCCATGAACTTTCATTGGGCCTGTACACACAAAATTCTCGCTGTCCTTCCTCCTGATCATTCCTGGTATTTTCATCTTGAAATGCCAACAGAAACTTCCCATTAGCTACTGATTTCCTTCAGCTGCAAAACTCAAAAGACTGTGTTTCATTTCTTGTTCTGAGCCTTTAGTTGGAAGATTTTCTTTGATGTGTACCATTAGGTCTTTCAGCCACACCTTAGGTGAACTTATCTAAGAGGCTTTCTAGTATATTTCTCAGTCTGATTTCTATGCCTACAACAAGGATATTAAATAAGCAAAATCTGAAAATGAGCACAACTAATTTCATGATGTAGATAGTTATACCACAACTGATCTTTGTGGAGGCATCTGCAATGCAGTTGCAGCAGAAAAGGAGGAGGGAGGCAACATGATGCCTAGGACAAGGTGGCACAAAGATCAGGACATGTCTGGCTTCTGGAGGAAAAACACCTTTGTTTGGTAGTTTTATTTATTTCTCAAAAATGATTGAATGAGATGAAGGTGAGGTCACCCCTCCTGCAGTGGCTTTTGTAGGGACCTATAAGCAGTTTCAGAAACCCTGAGGTCACTGGTCTGCTCTGTAACTACCCCAGAAGCACAAGGAAGGAATAATCAAAAAAGGGTATGGAAAAGGATAATTCTAGACACCTTTAATTTATTACTCTTCCATCATCTGCTCTTTATTTAATTGTTATCTAAGCAGGCTGGACATGGAGTTTATAGGGTCAGTCCTGGTCAGCCTTGGATGGGTTCAAAAAGGGCAAAAGAGATAACTTAAACCCAGAATTCATTAGTACATATTAATTCCTGTAGCAATACAGGGTGGGTTTTCCCTGCTACTTCTAACCTGGTTTGGCCGGGTTAGGAGGGTTGGGAGGACTGTGGCTGTAAAAACTGTATGGGAATGATGGATGGCCCAGAGATATCCTTTAATCCATGACCACGTGTTTTCTAGGCAGTATTCACAGGCCTGGAGCTGTCCCTCAAGACCACTTGGTCCAGAGGTTGCATCCAAAGACTAGGGGGTGTGGCTAAGTTGGCCAGATATAGGGTTTACCTGGGATTTGTGTCCAATTATGGCTTATAGGGCAGGGGCTTGACCTTATAAGTCTAAGGTCCCAGCCTCCTGCTCCCCAGTGTCCTAGACTCACTCCCCAGATAACTTGGGCTAATTTTTTATTTATCCCAGCTACTTGGGTTACCACAAATTCCCACTTTCACTTACAAGGCCCTTTATTGCCAATCATTTTCAATTAAGTGCCAACACGAAAATTAAAACTGCAAGTGGGAATTTTAAACAGGAGTGAGGTAGAGAGAGTTAGTGCTGTCCTGCTTATCTTCCTGGCGGAGAGGCACAATACAGTGGAGGGAGTGTAGATAGAGAGGACAGCTGCGTGGTGCTAGGACTACACATTAGGTAGGAGTTCTGTTCCCTGTTTGACTTGGGAAAACATTCCTACAGATTCCATCTTCTTTTCATACACCTTTCATGACCCCATACTGAGCTATGTCAGAGAAATCCTCAGGCATAAAAATGAACTTTATTTAAAAAAGAAAAAAAATTAAAAATAAATTATTAACCCTGTTCTAGCAGATCAGTTGTGCAAATGTTGGTGCAGGGAAAAGGAGAAGAAAAAGAAGAGGTGAAAAAATTATTGACAGAAAAAGTTTTGCCTTGAATTAAGTGCTCTCAATCTAATGTAGCCTGTTGCACATTCATGTTCAAGCATAAGAAAATATTTCTGTGCTCTGGTTTTGGATTTGTGAGTAGGATTTAGCCTTGGGCTTCAGTGAGTGGTCATCTAGAGGATTCAGGTTTAACACCAGCAACAGGACAGCTTTAGGCAGAGAAGCCTCAGGCCTCTCGTTTATATAATTTAAGAACACATTTTAATCAGTTGTTTATCTTTTGGTTTTGCCAGCAGCTGAACAAGAGTTTAGGCATTTTACTAAGGAAAACCTGTTTTTGAAAGCTGTTACTGCACACTGCATTTATACGCTAATAGGACAGCACAATTATTGCTTGTTTGAAATCTATCACAGAATCAGAAAACCCTTGAGGCTGAATGGCACCTCTGGAAGTCTCTAAACCTGGTAAAAGATGGACCAGCTCCAAAGATAGTTGCACTGGACCCTTTTCAGTTACTTGCTACATACCCTTTACCATTAGGGCAACTTCTTACAAGTCTACCCCTATTTTAAAGAATCACAGAATGTTCTGAGTTGGAAGAGACCCACAAGAATCATTGAGTCCAGCCCTTAAGTGAAGGGCCCATAGAATTAAAATAAAGCTCAGCTTTCAGTTCCCATAATATCACATACTTTTGTTTCAAGGACTATGCACAGCAGGACAAGCATCCACTGTGGAAGTGTCCAGTGAGCTGAGTGACAAACATATTGCAAAAATAATGAAAGGGGTCCCCCTGCTAGCTGAGTTCTGCTGTAGAGATGAAACACTTATTAAAAAGGCTGAGAGGGAGAGTTTGGGGGGTTTCTTTGAATTATCTCTTTAGCAGTCCTGTTTTCCTTTCTGCTGCAGTACTACAGCCTGAAGTCCTGCAGGGCACTGTGAATTCACCAGCCGGTTATTAAAGCTGACTTGAGGGAGTCCTCAGAAACACTTATGAAAAATGGCCTTTTGGGTTTTTTTGTTGTCTATTTATTTTTTTTTTTTCTTCACATTAAACAGTTTGTTCTACAAATGGTTTCAATGTGACTTCATTTGGAAAGGGCTTCTTCTCATTCTCAGGCTTACCCTATGTGGAGATTGCTGGTAACTCCCCTCTGCCTCTTCCCTGACACAAACCAGCATGATGATAGTCTTCATCTCCACACTCTGCTGAGTTGATTGATTTTAGGAGGGGAAGGACTGGAAACTGAATCTTTCCTATCCTGCTGGGACATTGTGTTTGACAAAAGAAAAAAACTCAAATCTGGTCAGTTTAAATGAGCTTTGATTTTCTTTCATATTTGCAAAATTTGAGTAAAAGCTGCAATGATTTTGGTTTTGCAGACTTAATGACATTTCTATTCTAGAAATAGTTGCTGTTGCTTTGGAATTGAAAAATTATAATGATAACATATATATTCTCATTAATACCTTCTGTTATTTCTCAGTTCCATGGCAAAATGGTGAATTTCCCTTAATCTAAATTTGTGAGTACAGCATAAATTTTGCAGTGTTTAGACTCTTTTTTCTCTCAGTCCTTACTAACATCTGTATTTCTTGACACATTTGTATTTCAGAGGATTTCAACAGACTCGTGACTTTCAAAATCTTTTTCACATTGACTGTACTTAGTCTGTTCATTTTACACTTATCACCTCTCTCACAATGCAGGGAATTTTCGGAGATGTCTTGGTCTGTATATTGACACATCCTTTCAAAACACTACCTAATGACAAATCAATTCTTGTGTTAAGCATTTCTCTATTGGCTTTCATACGGACTGCAAAACTATATAGGATTGATTTGTAGGGTAGAATTTATTTTCCTGAATACCCTTACAAAGACATCAGTATGTTTTTATTGACAATCTACATTACAGTGTATCGAAAAGCTCTCAAGGGAAAACATGCTGAAAATGTTAAATAAGAAGTATTTTACTTACAGTCTGTCTCCAACAGGGATTTCTTAATTACCTTATTTTCTGCAGAACAGCAGGTCTTGGCACCGGTAGAACCGTGGTTCACTCCAGTGAATTTGTGTCAGGATCACAGGGATTGAGGAAGCTGGTCCTTGACACAATCTTTGTCAGGGAGCTAGTTTGTCATATTTCCATGGCCTTTGCCTGGTTCTGCAAGACAGCTCAATGAATAACAAAGCTTATGTGGAAGTTTTTGAGTTTAGAACTATTTCCAGTGTTTTCAGTTTCTTTAAATGCCTTTGCTGCCTTAGGGCACTATGAAACCACTCATATTTCTGTATCTGGTAGAAATGATCATGACACATGGGAAGAGAAAGGCTACGGACTGGTGCAGAAAGAATATTTCAATTGTGATGGGTGTGCTTATAGCCATGTGCAGTACGATACCATGTGAAATGACAAAATGCTGCTAACCGGTGAAAACCTGTGGTGGGTTGACAACAGCTGGATAAGAGGTGCTCACCAGAGCCCCTCTATCAACTTCTCTCCTCAGCTGGTCTGGGGAAAGAAAATATCAGAGGAGGCTTGTGGGTCAAAATAAGGGCAAGGAGAGATCACTCACCAGTTATCTCATGGGCAAAACAGACTTATCTTGGGGAATTTGCTTATTTATTACCAATCAAATCAGAGTAGGATAAATGAGAATGAGAATCAAATCTTATAAGGTCCTCCCACCACTTCCTGCCTTCTTCCCCAGGCTTAATTTTATTCCCAATTTCTCTACCTTCATCACCCTCAAGAGTCACAGGGGAATGGGAAAAGGGGGTTATGATTAGTTCATTGTATGTTGTTTCTGCAGTTGATGCTGTGCAATTTTTTCTCCCTTCTTAGGTGCTGTGCTTCCTTCCCCTCATGGGTTGGTCATCACACCCAGCCAGCATAAATCAACCGTGCCTACAGGTCTACTGGACTTGTACTTCTTCTTTATGTAAGTTTATTGCAATGTTTGGTTTGTTTTTAAACAGAACGTGGAGAGTTACTCTTATAATAGGTAGCAGCCTTTCATGAAAGACACACCTTTGACATTTATTAATTATGATAATGATGAGTTGTCTGAGATCTGTCAGGGGTGTGGCAATACTTCCACTAGTTTTTACTAGGCCAATGATTGTAGGAGAAGAAGGTCCTCATCTCTCTCTGGGAAATTGTGTCCCACTGCTGAAAGCCAGCCACAGAAGTGTTGTACATTAAATTCAAAATCCAATTCAACATTGAATTCTTGATTCCAGTTGTTCTAGCTGAGCAGAGATCAATATGAATTCAAGAGTGCCATTGCTATAGCTTCTTCACTACCTTGCTTAAGAAGAATATAATTACATTCTGTATTTCATAGGGGCTTAAAAAAGTAATGTGCAAATATGTCTCTGAGGTTTAGAGATACAGCATCAGGACTGAAGTTAAATTGATATTTTCTCAGGGCTTGCACACAATGGGTTTGGGTCTATCCTAGGTAATCTGATTACTTCAGAAAGTTAAAACAGGAGCTTTCAGGGCAGAGCAATGTAGATTTGATTTAAGATTTCAAGGCACAAAATACTTAGAGCCACTTTCCAAAAGAAAACTGTTGCAAAAACAAAACTTTGGATAGGTTCTGATTTGGCAGTTTGACAGTTGATTTTATGCTGATGAGATTACTTCCCTGATCCCAGCAGAGTCCTCCCTGCTCCTCAAGCATATCCCTAAATTCACACTCGTATTACAGGTTATTAGGGCTAATTAATGTACTAGAAATTATAAAATTATCAACTTGGACACAAAAGTAAGTAGGAAAATACTTTCTTTGATGAGTAGTTCTTCTTAGGAAGCAAAGTTAGTGTAGAATTAGCTAATTCTGGCAATTCTTTACTCAAGTACAACTCTCCTTCAGTATCTAGATATATGCTATGTAACTCCCATTTTGGGACTAGCCACTTTTGTAAACCACTATGCACAAAACTCTAACCTGTCCCTGAGGCTCTTGTCTCAAGGGCACACCTCCATAGCAAAACCAGAAAAATACCACTGATTGATGTTGCAGGCCTGTGGTTTAGCCCAAAACTTTAAAATTATTGCTGTTTTGAAGAGTGGACTTGCCATTAGTTCCAGTCGTCTGCAAAAGTTTTTCAGTATGCTTCAGCACACTGCCAAATCAAAAAACACTAATCTAACCTCTTGCCACACTAGACATATATCCCTCCCCCTGATAAGATATTATACACACTCTTCCCCCACTTGCACACTGGTTATTTAGAATTAAAATGGAGAGAGAAAGGAGAAAAAGCGAGGCTTCCTCTGGTCTTCCTCTGTGGTTGCCATTGGAAGCTCCCAGTGCCAGTTGCAGGGCTGTCATTCCTGTTTCCCGACCTGCCTGTTTGGGGCCAGGCAACTGAAGGTGAGCTGTGCCCTTTGGGTGCCTTCTGGGTGGGTGACAGGACCCAGAGAGCCAGGAGGGTGACTTCTCCAGGGTGTTGGCCACTCCTTCCTCCTCCCCCTGGGACAGCCAGTGACAACGGCTTCTCCCATCCCACAGCATGAGACACCAGTGAGGGCGAACAGCTGTTCCTCAGCTGTCCCCAGCTTGCCACCACCACCAGCATGGCCATGGGGACAGAGTGGATCTGCCCCATCTGCTGTGAAGCCTCAGGCAACATTGCCTACATAGGCTACTGCTTGCACTAGTTCTGCCGGGGCTGCATCGTGTGCTGGGCCAGCAAGAACCCATCGTGTCCACTGTGCAGGCAGACTGTGCACACCATCATCTACCTAGCACCACCCAATCAGGACTTTGTGGACATGGCTGTACCACAGCCTTTGGTGCCCTGGGATGCCGACCCACAGGAGGAGCCAACTGCCATGGGGGCCGCAGCTCTCGGCCTGCATGGCATGGCTCCCTCCCGAGACCTCCCTCTGCAACCATGCCAAGATCCTGCGTCCAATGGAGCTGTGGCTGAATGAGGTGCTGTGCGGGGCCTGCTGGTGGGACATGGCCTTCGCACAGGGCAGGATTGTGACCAGCCTGTGCTGCTACAGGCTGCATGAGGAGGCCTTGGCACAGGAGCTGCAAACCTTCCTGCAGGAGCAGACAGCCACCTTCGTGAGGCAGCTCATTGAGGTGGCCGTTGACCAGAGCAGTGAGCTGGTGCGGTACTGCATGGACACAGTCCCCCAACAGGCCAGCCCTGGCTCTGTGGCCTTCTCTGGCACCAGTGGGGCACAGGAGGAGTGCCGTGAGGGGCCGGAGCAGGGTGGGGCAGGGGCCTTGGGCACCAGGCAGAGCAACAGCTGCAGCCCTGGGGCCTCCTGTCAGTCTGGGAGGTGCAGAGGTGGTGGCCTGCAGGACACCAGAGCAACCCACAAGACACTGTGCTGCTGGCAGAACTAGAGTGTTGTGGCAGCACCAGAAGAAACAGAGCCAGGACAGCAGAGGCAATTGACTTCAAATTAAAGAAATTTTGTAAAGAGGCCAAACCAAACCAGAACAAAATAGCCAAAAATATAGCCCAGAACAACTTAGAAAACCACATGAAAGGCCTTTGTCTCTCACTATGAGCCTTGCATATGGCATTGCCAGCGCTGTCATCCAGATACTTTCTCCTCCTCCTTCTCTTGGTGCTCTTCACACCTTCACCCTCATGTGCATCCAACTGCCATTTCATCTGCCATAGCTTGAAGCCCTAGTCCATCTGCCGGTATTTCTCAGTTTCTTCAAGAGATTTTATTATTGCCGTCTGTTGGGATTTTGGTTTACAAATTTGTAATTATTCAATTAAGAGCAAAGCAAGTTTAAACTTGAAAATAATAAAACTTTATTAGTATAACACTAATAACACTACAAGCAGAAAAAAAGAGAAGAATTAGAACAAAACTTTCAAGACATTTCTCTTTCCCCACTAACTATTCATTTTTTCCTACTCCAGTATAAAAAGACAAAATCTGAGATTTTCAATCAGTTACCACTCTTAAAATAATAATTTCTCAATTTACCAGAGAGAAAAGGAGTCTCTCTTCAACAGCACAGAGATTTTCTACAAGATACTAGTTCTCTTGTTCTCACACTTCATAAACAGCCTGCCCGGGGGGAAGGAAATTTGCCATTGTGAAGTCCCTTCCCATGAGTCAGCCTTCCACAGCCTCTCATGGGCTGTATCAGTTTATTAGGGTAGAGCTTTTAAGGATGCTTCTTCTAGTATAAAAAAAAAGTTCTCTTCAGCTATTTCATCTTTATCTCAAGAAACAGAGGTACTTTTAAAACACTAAGCAGAGGGCATAATCTTTTTCTCTCGGTTTTTCTCTGTTCAATTTCTTCTAGCAAATCACAATTATGTCAACTCACAGCTATTACTAGAACTTTGCATCCCTCTAAAAACATTCTATATGTTACAGGGTATGAAATTGATTTTCTAGGGCCTTACAAGAAAAGTCTAACCAAACTAGGCTGCTCCTTCAATCTTCCTTTCAACTTAGGATTCTTCTCTTACTTTTTCTGACATTAAGTCTCACGCTGTGTTTCTCTATATCTCAGTCTCTTTTCTCTCTCTCTCACCGGATAGGATTCATGCTTTGGAAGTTTCATCTGGTCAAGAAAGAGTTAACATTTTCACTCAAGTTTGCAGAGCCACCCCTTGGTCTCAGCGGCTCTGGGATAGCTCATCGACCACCTGCTGCTGCACTGAAAAGTTCTTTTAGCAGTTGCGCTTGGAAGGTTGACGTCCTTTCTTCTCTCAGCCTGGGACCCGACTTGGCCCTTCCCCACCCGACTGTGTGGGCTGGCAGAGTGGGCCCAGCCCGTCCTGCAGCTGCTGTTCCCAGGGCCCCATGGCCCTTCCTCCCCACCTGGCCACGCCAGGAGAGAGCGGGGAAAGAAACAGCTTGGCCAGTGCTGCAGCTTGGAGGGGAGCCGGTGGGCTCTGGAGAGAAGGTCCCGGCCCTGCAGCAGAGCCCACCTGGCCCGGCCTGGCCTGGCCCAACCGCACGGAGGGGCAGGGCCACCCTGTTACCTGTACCCAAACTGGAAAAAAAAGAGAGCTATTCCCATGGTTTCTAGTTTTAAGTGTGTTCACGTAAAGCATATCTATTCTTTTCATTAGTTTAACCACGTGTCAATATTACAAAATTGTCCAATTAGGTCAAACTAAGATACCGTCTCAAGTCTCACTTCCAGTGTGTCTCTCCATTTATTAGCAAATTGATGGATTCCAGACAAACAGAATTCTCAGAATTCTACATTTTAATGCTGTTTGAGTTAAACTTCAGCTATATTTGATGATCTTTTTTACTGATAGTGACCAAGACATTTAAATGTATATTAAAATTTAGACTAGTCTCCTTTTAGATATTTCACATGAACTCTTTGTGTAAACATCTTGCGGGTGTGAAAATTTAATTCTGTCAAGAGATCAACATATTGCTAATACTCCAGCAAGAGGTCTTTAATGTTTTTCTTACTTAAAGTGGAAGTCCCTGGGACAAATGTTTGAAATTGAGATTTTATACAAAAACTAGCAATAATTCTGGGGAAAAATCTGTCCTGCTCCCAGCTTTCAGCAGCTGCAACTTGTATGCGCCGGCCTCAGTCTGCTCAAATCACATACAAAATTCCCAGTTCCTCAGCACTGGAGGACTGCACCCACAGTTAGTGAAATTATTCTCTTGGACAAAACTAAGAAGTCACAGAAGTGTTCATGGGTCCCCAGCATTAAATTAAAAAATACCCATATAGAATTTCAATAGTAATTTTTTATTTATTTTCTTCTCTTCATCTTTTCCTACAAGTTCATATTGTGAAAAACAAAGTTCACTCTCTGGTTAAAATTTAAAAGTTTAATAAATACCAATAGGAGACAAAGACAATAAAGCAAAGTTTTTACAGCCAGGTGCTTGGCATTCAGCCAAGAGCACACCTAGTCTGCTTGGAAACACTCTTTATATACCTTTTCTGTTGCATCAGCCTATTGCACATTCATCTTTTCCGCTAAACATATTCCAGGAACTGTTTAGCATGGCCCCTCCTTGGGTCCGCCTTTTTAGAACATACACATTTCTTGGTTGTAGTTTTGGTCCATTCTTATCATCACTTCCAGCTTGGGCTTTGATACCACTTTCTTCAGACAGCTGTTGCTGATAGTTGGCATATCAGTAGCCGGGGTCCTCATCATATGTTCAGTGGATGTTATCCTGACCAAGCAGTCAGTTCATAACTACATAAGCTATTCCACTACTATGTTTTTGCTGTTTTACCAACATAAAAAAAAAAAAAAAGAAACAAAACTATATCGTTATAGCAAAATTATTTTAACTTTATACATATACCACTCATCTTAATGATTACAAAAAGCCAATATTATAATATGTATTTATAACAATATGCAGGTTTTCATTGGTTTGGGGTTTTTTTTTGTATGTCAAAGCTGCAGTTGTGTTGCTTGGACTACTGAGAATTACTTAAACAATTTCTTAGTTGGGTCTTCCTTTAATAAATAAATTTTGCATTAGCACACTTAAAAGGTAGCAATAAAAGAGTGCTTGTAATAAAACTGCATTTCTGCATAAATGCCCATTTTCCCTTCTAGACACTTCGAACATCTGTTTGGGGTTTTATTACTATATTTCCATTCTCTGCCTCCTGTTAAGGAACATAGATAGCATATAGCAGATTTACTTGTCTCTGAAAAGTGAAGGACTCTGTGGATCTCATTGACTGAATAAGAGTGGAAGCTACTGCCTGCTTCTCCCTCACTGCTTTTTGGTGGAATTTCTCAGGATTTGCAAAAAACCTCAATGATGATGATACTTGGGGTGCTTATGTTAGTGAGGTTCCCTTAGTTCTTTTAGGGTTCTCAGTAATTTTAAGGTTCTTTAAATGGTGCATTTATTATATAAATAATTTTTCTGAAATTCCAAGACAGTACAGGATCATGCCTAAAGCTATTAGATCTAAATTCCCCACACTCTGCTCTTTCTGCTGTCTCCCCACCTTATTCACACCAACTAATTACACAATACACAAGCAATTACAGTTCTGCTACTGCTTCTGAGTGCTGGGAGTTGTGTGGAATTCCTAATGTTTCAAAGAGATTAATTAGAATAAAGTAAGTTTCAGAAGCAGAACACTTCCAGAGAGGACACGCCTCACAAGGAGAGAGCTGTTGGAAATGGATGAAGCAAAGAGGCTCATGAGATTAAGTGAGTGGTGACATTCATAAATTTCCTTCATTAGCCTATTTAGGAAGGACACATGATGCACTAAAAGGTACAATGAACATAGTAATCCTTCAATTAATTGTGGTTAAAAGATTGGTACGTTTATTGCAGCAGCTGGAGCACAGAGGACTAACATCCTAAAGACATGCTGAATTCACAAAGCCTTGATTCTCCATTTATTTCCAAAAATCGTGCATATTCATAAAGTTACCTAACACACCTATACATATTCATCACCTGTCACTGCTCTGTATTAAAATCAGTTGGATGTCCTTCGTGATTGTGCAGTTCTCTTCTGAATTGAGTGGGTGGTCTTTTTTTGATTTGGATCACTGAGTTTGTGGGATGAAACAAGAGGTCTTCCTCATTGCTTTGTCCTGTTGCCAGGTCTTTGTGACCCCTTGGTTATGGTCCAGGCTCTTTTTTGGCTCCAATTATCTAAATGCCAGGTGCATTTCTGATTTTTCACAAACCTAATCAAATACATGATAGATTGTCTTTGCTCTATTTGTTCCTATTATATCCATATATTAATGATTAAACCCTTAGTTCCTTCTCATAATTTTTTCATTCAGTTTTTTAACCAAAATTTTATTGCTCTTATCTCTCTAGCCCCGCTATACCTCTTAGTCAAAATATATTACTTTTATCTTGCTAGCTACATTTCTAACTCCCAAGACTTTTAACTCTTTGATTCATGCATCTAAGAAAAAAATAACCTTCCAAGCCACAGTAACAAAAAAATGGAAATGTCTGTGGCAGGGATGTGTGTCACCTTATGACAAATTAGACACATGAACAGTAAGTAGGGCAGGGGCAGATTAACATAATAGGCAGAGGAAGCAGGTCTGGCTTTTCCGTTTTTTGATTAAAAAAAGAAAATCAAATTGGAAAGCACATACTGCATGTGATAGCAGGTGAAAATTACAATACAATCATACATACACTGCAAAAGAGAAATATACCCACAAATTAATTGTCACCTAATTCTGTTTTAAAACTTTTACTTTGATGACACTACTTAGAAGAATTTTGACCTTGCAAGAAAGAAGAAAGAGTAGAGTTGAAGGGCAAAGTTGATTCTTGTATTCTGACAAGGGGGCTTTCTAAAGACCACAGCAGCCCCCCAAGCACTTTTGCTATGATGGCAGTGGTGGATGATACCTGCCTATGAGTTATCACTGGTAAAGAGAAGTCTGAATGGGAATTTTTTAGGAATGTTTTAATTAAGAACAGTAATGTGCTGTGAAGGAGAAAATTTTGCAAGAAAATTGCCCATTAAAGAGAGAACTGGAACAAACATAAACCAATGGGATATATCAGGAACAGGCCATGTACAGTTACATTCTGTCCTCAGGTCTGTGCTAGTATGAAAACTTCAGTGCCCTTTTTTCTTACTTGCAAAGAATGTGTGGAGAAAGCAAAATAATTTGCCTGGCTGTAGGTTGGGAAATTTTCCTTTAGCAAAGATAATTAGTATTTTACCTATTACTGGTTAAATTAGAAAAGGGAATTCATGTGGCAAGGCTACAACCATAAGGCTGAGGGGCCTTTGTCCTCAGACCTGGTTAGATAAGTTGCTTCATCATTCACCACTTCCTTTGCCTCATTTTTGCCTGCACAAAGGATATGAAGGCATGACTGCTGATAGTCAGCCTAAGGACAGGTTTTCTCTTTATGTGCTTCCCCCAGGGTGGTCTGAGGAAGGAGCTTTCATCAAGCCAAGTTTTTTAAACTTTAGAAAGCATGGAGAAGTCTTTGAAATGGAAATTCGATTAGCCCGACAAATAAGTGTTGTTATTCTGCATTGCTGATGGCTGAGACTTTATAATAAGGTAGAAAGGGTTGAGGTCCTCCTTTGGAAAGGAAAAGGGTGCAGGAAAAACAGGTTTGCACATTGATGTGCCATTTTTAGTCATTTAATTAAGAGGACGGCTACCACGTCAGGTTTCTAACAGAGAAACATAAATCCTTTCATTTTTGCCTTTCAGTAGCCTTCAAATGAGAAAAGGGAGCAAGGGGCAGAGCTTCTTGGTTAGCAGGTATGGTTTTTACTAGCATGTTACCTGAAGTTCCCTGGGACAGAGCTCATGGAAATTATTCCATTACTGAAAGTTAATGATAACCCTTTGTTCTGTGCTGGACTCTGCCACAGCAGTGAAGGGGTCAAGGCTGCCTGTCCACAATTGCAGTGTAGTGATTCCTCAGGAGTGATAGTGCTGATGCAGTGTGTTCCTAAAAACACAGAGGAGTGATATGGGCTGTGCATCTGTAGGATGCATGTAAAGATACTGTGTGAGGTTTCCATGGTCGAATGTGGCAGAAGATTCTATATATTTTTCTCAGACATCCAGCTTAGCATCTGCACTTGAAATCATAACTTGATGAACTGGGTCTAATGACTCGTGATTTAATTTTACTGCAGATCAAATACTGACAACCCAGAAGTGTTGCTCTTTGTTGACACCTTGATAAATGTTTATGGCTTGATGTGTGGAATGTGAGAGCAGCTGTCTTTCCTAATGTTACTTTGGAAGCAGAAAATAAAATCTTGCAAAGAAGATTGTAGTGTGTGGGAACCCAGAGCTTGTCCTTGACTGCTCTGGGGGCTCAGGGACCTGTGCAGAAGGCCCAGAGGGCTCAGAAGCCCTGGCAACAAGCCCAAAACACCTGTGGTTTGAATTTTAGCCCATGGAAGAGATTACCAGCTTTAAAAGAAAAAATACAAGTCTCACAAATTTAAATAGAATAATATTAAGATTGTCACAGGGTGGAAAAGTAGATTTTGGATTTTAGTACATGGGGGTGGTGAAGCCAAGATGGAGGAACCGCATGGTTTTTAGGCTTCTTCCTTCTTCTTCATCTCCTCCATGATTCTGCTGTGATGGTAGCACTTGTGATTGGTTTGAGTAGAATACACACTGTCTAACGTAGATGATAGATATTGGAAAATAATTGTAAATAAGGTATATGTAGTTCTTAGTATAAAAGATAAACCACCACCTCTCGGGCGGAGAATAGCCTCGGACTGTCGTGCTGAAAAGACCTCGGCAGGACAGAGAGAACAGTGTTCTAGATAAGATATAATAAACAATAATAAAAGCATCTGAAGACCGAAGATTTGCACGTCTTTCTTCTCCTGGGCAAGGAAAAGGACTTTTAACACCTTGGGGACTTTCCCAGAAAAAACAGGAAATCCCCACAGTAGTGAACAGGATATCAGTGTGATTATCAGTGCTAATTAGATGCTGAAGTTATGATGGTTTTTGTGGTACATATCCTGTCATTAATTTGACAGGATATGCTTTTCAAAGCTTTTGTGGAACAGATACGCTGCTGAGGTTAAACCATTAATTCAAAATGCAGAACAAAATATCTTGCTCGATTTTTAATTTCAGAGTATTGAAAGCTAATTCGGCACCTTCACATAGCACTGGGAAAAAATAAATGTCAGATGTATTTTGCTGGATTAGATGGAAAATCCAACCCTTGGTGTGAGGATGTGGACTCATGTTATTAATCAGCATCCTGGTAATTGCAGTGATGTTATGTAGATAGTTATATCGATATCAAGTGCAGCCAAAGCTTCAGGGATCAAAGTCCCACAAGAGAAATTATGACAAGGAAACTAAACAATCCTGGAATAAAATAGCTTGTCTATTTTATAGAATAGCTGGAGCTATTCTCCAGCCTGTAGAAGGGGGAGAAAGATAATTTGATTTGGGGTAACCAGTTTTTTCCATATTCCTGAGAGTGTTGTAAAATGTGTGTGATTTCTGCTTTGAAGACAGACTGTGGAGAAGTTACAGAAGGAGGGGAATATTCATGCTTTGCTCAAAGGCAGCTACTTTGATCTGTCACCAACTGTTACCTTTAAAACCAGGCCTTGTGCTTCAGTGATGGCTGCAATAAAGATGTCATTCTGGAAAGCATGAATGTCTTAAAATAAAATCCACAGTTTAAAATTTGGTTGATTTATATATAGAATATTTCATAATGTTTTACTCTGAGTGTGTGCAAATGTGTTTTTACCAGCTGTTGGTTAGGACTTCTTTTTTGCTGTTACCTTATCCCTGAAACTGAGCACTTCTGTTCTCTCACCTGCAGCTTTGGCTTAGTTCATAGTGCCAGAAGTGTCTGTCAAAGATACAGACCTTTGAGCATTAGGTTATATGCAGTTCTTCAGAGATTTCTGTGTTTGCTCCATAAAATAGTACCATTTCCATGTGACATCTTTTTGCACTGACAAATCTTACTCATATGCAATGTAAATATCTCCAGGAAAGTGTGTATCTTCCCACAATTACTCTCAGATGCTCATCAGCATCTCTGCTTGTTCTTAACCATGTGTGGATCATCTAATTGATTTGCACAATATGTCCAATTACATTGCCTTTGGTGGTTTCTTTCTTTTCTTCATAAGTTGTTTCACAGAGATAATAATTTTCTTAGGTTTTTTTTAGGCAATATTTGCTGTACACTCAAGGTAGCTTTGCAAAACCTTCAGTCTGTCACATTCAGTGGAACACCTGGAATTCACTGAGATGTGATGGCAGTCCCAACTTTGACAAATGACTTTGCATTTCTCAGGGCTGATTCTTTTTTTATTTTTCTTTTTGTAATTTCTGCAACTCTGTCCAACTTGCCAACACATCCATGGCTACAAACGGTTTGGACATTTAACAAAACTTCAGCCAAATAATGACAACACTGCCAAATAAAAAATGCCTGCTTCATCACACCTCCAATTTACAGTAGATACTTCAATGGATGTGTGTCTTAGTTTGAAAGACTGGTGTCTGCTAGGGAAGGCAGGAGCCTCCCTTGGAATGGAGAATGTAAACGCCCTCCTCCAAATTGTTATAATTTTGAAATTAAGAGGCTCTCAGGCAAAGATAGTAGGATAGGAATAACAGTTCTTTACTAGTGTGTATAACAAGGCAAACAGAACAACAATAACTATGGCGTTAACAACAAACAGAACCAGGGACCCAGTCACAGTTTTCTTGGCTGCAGACACTTTCCCCTTTGGTGCAGTTACCGTCAGAGCT
>VYXF01003494.1:0-54952 GCA_013397295.1 Polioptila caerulea
TATCTCCGGCGCCAGGAGGGGAGATCTCATGTCTTGGAATCCATCTCTGCCGAAGCCACAATGCTCCCCCCTTCTCAGGTCCAGCCTCAGGTTGCCTTCCAGACTGTAGAGATCAAGACAGCAGCAAGTCTGGCCTCTGCTGGAAGAAGACAGACTTTTTCCACCTTCAGGTAAACGAGGACCTGGCTGGGAGGACGGAGGCTGAATCCAGTGTGTCTCTTCCTAACACGTTTGAGTTTTATTTAAATATAAATGAGCCAAGCTCCACCCAGTCGCACGTTGTAGCTTTTCCGGGAGCTCAGCTGGTCCGTGGGTGGGAGTGTGGCCAGGTCATACCCTGTGTGCTCAAGCAATCCTGACAGTCGTGTTTGCTGGAGTGGTGGTAGTAGCTGCACCCTGCCCAAATTTGTTCTCTGCCAGCTTTGCTGAGTCAAAGCCCTCAGACAAGGGGGTGGGCACACCCACACCCACACACACCCCCGCCATAATGGTAACAGCATTAATTTATTAAAATTAATCCCGAAAGGTAACCATACAATAAATTTAAAAAAAATAGAATCTTGTAAAAAAAAAAAAAAACCAAAAAAAAACTCAGGTGCCCTCATCCCACACCTCCAGCTGGCAGCACCATGGGATAGGGCTGGTTGGGAAGAGAGAGGGAGATGAAGAGAACAGCCTCAGCAGCAGGGCTGCAGGGGGACTGGAAATGCTGCTGAGTCTGTGCTGCGGAGGGCAGGGCCAGCACAGCAGTGCAAGCCTGGCAGTGGGGCTGGCAAAGGTGGTACAGGGGTGGTGGGCCCTGCTCAGCACCTGCCCCCTGCACAAAGCAATCTGGCTGGCTGCAGCACTGGGGAACCTGCCTGGGTCCAGCCCAGCTGGGACCCTGGCTGGCTACAGGGCTGGCCTGGCAGGTGCCTCTGCAGAGAGTGGGGCCCAGAGCCCTTCCTGGGGCCCTGCTGGTTGGTGCCAGCCCATGTCCCAGGCTGCTGTTGGGGGACATGGGAGGCAGATGGCATGGTGTCCTGGCTGGTGTTGGAGGGTGCATGGACCCGGTCTCACTGGCCTCACCTTCACGGGTCTTGGCCCACAGGGTGCAGGTGTGGTATCCCCACCCCTGCTGAGCAGGCAGGGACTGGTCTGCAGAAGATGGGGACAAGAGCATATCCAGCTCCCTGTCTCCTCCTGCAACCCACTGCAGCTCCATTCCAGGGATGCCCCAATGTCTCACACACTCTTCGAGTAGCCAAAGATGCCCACAGGGAGGTACTTGACGTGCGTTGGCCACTGTGCTGCCAGCTGGAAAAACTTCACATCGTTCCACTCCACCCCATCTATGGAGACTGAGAGAAGAGGGTGCAGTGAGGCACAGCCCTACCACAGCCAGCCTGTGCTGCCTGGTCTGCCCCACTACAGCCCCAAGGGGCTGGTACCTGCCCTCACCTCGCAACATGGTGTTCTGGTGCTTGGCTGTGCAGATGAGGCGTGTGATCCCTTCAATGACTTGGCTTTTGGGTTCCAAATCTTTTTCTTTTGGTTTCTTGCTCAGGAACATCACTGGGGACCAAGGCCAGACAGGGCCAATATTAGGATCACTTGGTCATAAATGGGAGCCCCTGCCCCAGTGCATTGACTGACCCCTGCTGGGCTACATCTCAGCCCTGCCCTCCTGCAGGCTCCCTCACACCCTTTTTCGCGGACTGTGGCCCCACAGGCAGAGAACACCCCAGAGTAGGCTTGGTTACCTTTCTTGTTCTTCTCCTTGGTGACCACAGTCATGGCCATGGTGCTGGGGGGCACCAGCTCCCCTGTGCTGGGGATGCGGCTGACCTGGAGCGAGCGGAAGTTGCTCTTGAGTGTGTTCTTGATACCCGTCTCCCGCTTGTCACCCTCCTTCTTCCTGTCCAGCCCTTGTGTTGTCCAGTAGTCCACCTGCAGGCCCATCACCTCCATACCAGGGCTCGGAGACCTGGGCAACATGGGTAGCACATGCAGCACACAGGTGCTCCCTTGCTCCTCTTCGGCCACTCCCTCAGGTTGAGGGGCCTTGTTTTCTTACCCAGCACCCGAGAGGCTGCTGCTGACAGACGGAGAGGGCGGCGGGGTGCTCACAGTCTCCTTGCCATAGGGAACAGCTGTACTGGAGGCTGGTACTGAGCTCAGCAGGGAGGGGGTGCAGACTGTGGCATCATCTGAGTCCACTGGGGAGGAAAAGTGTGGATTTGAGGGTTTGGGGGACACAAACAAGAGCTTCCCACCTGTGAAGAAGAGAGCTGGGGATTCCCAGGGACTCACCAGAGGCACTAAAAGACTGCTCCACCAGGCCCACCTTCACCACCTGCAAGGACAAACCAGAGGATACCCAGCATCAGCAAGACTCTGCACTGCACCTCTCCCCTCAGACCCTGCTGGCCCCTCAACCCACTCACCCCCACAAATGGGACAAACTTCTGGCAGGAGTCCTCGTCAGGGCTGCAGAAGGAAGAGAGGCTGGTCAGGGTCTGGGTGTGCAGGGCACTGATTGCTATGTGACTACTAACCTTGTGCCCAGGAGGCCCTGCACTCGCAGGGGTCAGTGCTGGCTCACATCCACTAGGATCATCTCCTCTGCCCTCCCTCCCATGAGACCCCCTGTCCCCAACATGGCAGCACAGGGCACACTACACAAGAAGGCAAGGAGTTGTCCCTTCCAGTGCTGGGAAAGGGCTTGCATGCGGGAGGGCAGCCCTGCCCCTCTGTGGGGTCATGGCTCCTCTGCACAGCAAGAGGGATGGACGCACATGGGGAAAGGCGGGGAGGGGCCAGGCAGCGGCACAGCAAGCACAAGCCAATACCTGATATAAAAATCAAAATAGAGACTTCTCTTCCTTGGGTGCCAGAAACCAAGAGAAGGGAGAGGTGAGAGTGCAGCTGGAACACGAGCATCAACCCCCGGACAGCACAGTACCAGCTTGCAGCCCCACCCAGCCCATCCCAGCCCTGGCAGCTGGTCCCCACCACTGGGGCTGTCACAGCCACAGCTACTGGAGGAGCCAAGCACACCGGGAGGTGGCAGGGAATGGTGCCGTGGGCCTCTCACTGTGGGACCACAGGTCCTCTCAGCAGCATGTGGCTTGTCAGTGGAACGCAGAACCTCACTCACTTGTCCCGTGTCCCTTATTCCTGTCCTGGGCATGTCCCAGACCAGGGCTGTATGAGGGAGGACAGGCATCCTGGAGCCACACTCACCTCTTCTGCTTGTAGGTCAGCATGGCCTCAGAGATGGGGAGCTGGTGAGAGAGGCTGGCTCCAGCAATGAACTGGGCAACACGGCCTGCAATGTCCACAGTGTCTGCAGGCACAAAGAACCATGAAGACCTCGATGGCAGCTGGGGTCCCCCTCAGGGCACTGCTGATGCCAGCCTGCCCCGCTCCTCACCTGCAGTGGGTGGCTCAGCCCTGCTGAACAGCTCTCGCCACGCTGTGTCCAGGAAGAGGGTGCTGTATTTGTTATCCACTGAGGCCAGGTACTTGGCCAGAGGGTGAGAGCCTGCAGGGGAGAAGGGCACTATTGGCTTCAGGCAGGGGAGTCAGGAGAGGACAGCCCTGGGGCTGGGATCCTGATGGCTCTCACCCAGTGGTACAAGCAGGAAGCGAAGGTAGTTGAGCCAGTCGGGTGTCTTGCTAGCCAGTTGCTCCACAAAGAAACGGAGGACAACACTCAGGTAGCTCTGGTCCCCTGCCACCACCACCTTCACCGGGGGAGGCATATGAGAGTTACAGTTACAGCTGCCAAAGGGAGAGGAAAAGGAGACTGTGAGGGATGTGCAGTGGCTCAGCAGGTGGGCCAGGGGACAGGATCTGCCAGGCCAGCTGACAAAAATCCATTGCTGAGAATATCCAGCTTGGTGTGCACTGCCACGGGCAGAAGCAGTACTGGGATCCCCCACTCTCCCCAGGGTGTACAGCTGTTTCTATAGTAGTGTCCACAACCCCAAAGGCTCCTAATGAGCCCTGGTGAGCCAGGGCCAGATCCCTTCTCTGAATCCATACAGTGCCACCAGGCTGAGCCCAAGCTGTACTCACTATCGCTGGATGCGGGAGACAGTGGTGTTGAAGGCTGCCTGGATGTCCGCCACGGAGCAGGTGGATACAACCAACTGCTTGTGCGCCTGGAGCTGCTCGCTCACGTACTGCCAATGCAGAGAGCTCAGGTTAAGGCACCCTGGAGGCACGGCTGTGCTGGCCAGCACCAGCCCATGCCCACCCTGGGTCCTGTGCCCCCTGGGTTATAGCTGGGACATCCATCCCCACCTGTGCCATGTAGGGAGGCTGAAACCATCAGGTCACTCACAGCTGCATCCTGAGCACCCCTGCTCCTCCCAGCTCTGTTCTAGGGGCCAGCAAGACCCCTGCTCTCACCTTTGAGCACAGCAGTCACCACCCTTGCCATGGCAAGGGCAAAACTCTCCCAGAACCAAGAACCAGGCTGCGTTCCTTGAAATAACCAGTTTGGTCCTCTGATTTAAATTCTGCCACAACACAGCAGGGCCCAGCTCACTCTGCTCATTCCCTCCTCTTGCTCTCTCCCACTGTGGCACTCCAAAACCCTTCTGTCTCTTCAGGTGTCTGCATGCAGTTCAACAGTAAAATAGGCAGTCAAGACAGACAAGGGGGCTGGTTCTGCAAGCGGTCATTGACCCTTTTTTCCCTAGCCAAGACAAGTGGAACAAGCCAAGAATGCATGGTCTGAGTCAAGACTCCACTGCCTCTTACTAAGCCCTTTCTTCTGCCTCAAAACTTTCCAGCACCTTTTTTGGATGCCAGATGTAGCTGCAGGATCCTGAAGGGGTCTTACAGGTGTTTTATCTAACTGCATGGTTGCATACAGTTACATTCCCTTGCTCAGCTTTGGCTTTAGAGCTCCAGGTATGGGGGAGGCAAGTGTTTGTCAGGGGCTGGGCCTGTCCTCACACTCCACCCTGCTCTGATGATGTAGTTAATGCTCCCTGGGAGTGGAAGGTGACACTCTTCCACCTCTCAGTGCTTCCCAGGGCCTGGTGCCCACAGAGGAAGGGAGCCCTTTGCCAGGGAATCCAACAAAGCTCTAACCCATGGGGTTCCTAGGAGCTAGGAATAAGCAGTGAAGGCCTAAGACAGTCTGCTAGACAGCCTTTCTGGGACTGATCAGGACATCATGTTTTGAGAATCCATTGATGCTGTGTGATGGAGGAGACACATCTGACTCTCGTGTATGTGGCTCAGCACCCTGTAAATACATTGTCCCCTTAAGGGAGTGCCACACTTGGGGAGAGGCAGGCACAGCTGGTGCCAGTTTCCCTAGGATGCCCTGCTGTGACTGGGAGAATCCACCCTGCTTATAGTTGCCTACATGCATCCAGCTCCCATGACACCTACTCACCTGCCCCTGCCACTCAGCCACATTCACCAGCACGATGCTCTCGGGGAGCTGCTCGTCTGAGACCAGGATCTGGTTCAGCTGATCGTAAACAGACTTCCGAGGCACCTGCAACAGCATCACCACAAAGGTTAACCCCAGTAAGCCACCTTGCCCACAGCTGAAGATCTGGCAGAGCTCTTGAGTGGGAAGCCTCCAAACGGGATGGCTCCCAAGGGCCTCACCTGGGTACTATGCCATGAGTCTGGAGAGCTCTCACTGTCCAGGCTGCTGGCACGGCCACCCTGTCCCTTTGAGCTCTGTCGGTCCTTCACAGAGGTGCTGCGGGGACGCCACATCTGCTTGCTCTCTGCCTTGCTGTGAAGGAGAAGCAGGAGAGGCAAAACTGTTGAGGAAATCTCATCTCCACCAACCCCTACTGAGTTCAGGGAGCTAGTGTGAGCTCGCTCAGCCCTGGAAGGGGGAACAGACCTGCCTTACCTGGGGGATACAGCACTGGGGAGCTCAGCTTTGGTCCCAGGGCCCAGCTGGGCCAGTCTGTCCATGCTGCCCTCCCTCATGGCAGCCTCTGTGGGGGCCAGCCGGGAACACGGCTCTTCTGCCACCAGCTCCTGAGGGACACACAGAGACACTTCACACACACTGCTCTCCTTGCTCCAACAGGGAGCAGCCCTGTACCCATCCGTGCCCATCATCAGGAGAGGCCTGGCGGCCCTCCTGGAGAGCCAAGGCTTCAGGGTCTAGGGAGGGCTGGGCTGCATGTCCTGCAGACCCTAACACTCCTTCAACTCTTGCTGCTCTCCAGCACAATCTATTTGTCTTCCCAGCCTAGTGGGCACCCTGGTACTCCAGAAAGCAAGCTGGGGTTTGAGAGAGCTCCACACCCCATAGCCTGGACTCACCACTGCAGGGACCTCCGTTCCTGTCTCTTCCTGTGGTCGCTGTGCTCCTGGCTTCCGCTTGTCTGCCTCACCCTGGGGGACAGGGAGTGGAGTCAGAGCAGGGTGGAGCACTCTGTGCAGGGCAGCTGGCAGTGACCCATGCCTGGCCTCACAGAACACAAGCTCCCACAGGCGAGTCCAGCATCTCTGGGACCAGCCCCAGAGGATGCCCCCCATCGCTACCTGTCTGCCTGTGCTAGGAAAAAGAGGAGGAAAGAAGGAAAGGAGCAGCCCCAGGCAGGCACTGCCAGGAGCTGTGGTCTCAGAGTGCGGGCACTGTGGGGGTGCTGGGCTAGCTGGGGAGGGAAAGGGGCAAGAGGTGGTGGTGGAGGTGTAACTCACAGGGCTGCCCGACTCTTGATCCTGCCCTTTCTGGCTGTGCAGACTGCCGATCTCAGTCTGGGAACCAGAATGAGAGACTCCCTCAAAGAAACGCCTGCAGAGAAACAGACAGACGAACGGACAGACAGACAGACAGACGGGAGAGAAAAAGGCAGGAATAAGAGAGCAACACAGTCACCATGATCCCAGCACACCCCCACTGCCCTGTCCCAAGCATAGAGCTCTGTGGAGAGGTCCTCACAGAGGGACACAGGGCCAGACAGCCAAGTGTCTGGGTGATGCACAGCTGAGGAGCAGACCTGCCAGCAGTGCCCCATGTGACCCCAGGGAGCTGGAGGTAGGGCCTTGTGGTGCTTTCTGCCTCAGGTGATCCTCTACCCCTGCAGTGCAGGTGAGGAGCTGCCACCTTGCCCCATCTCACTGCTATATGGTCTCTGTCAACACTGCAACTCCAGAGTACCACTAAACCTCTCTGCCTCCTCTGCACCATCACAGCTTTCACATACTTCTGCTGCCTTTCCTCTTGCTTCCTCTCTTCCAGGGATTCCTCCCTGCCTCTGCCTGCTGCTGCTGCACACTTACAACTGCAGCGTTAACCTTCCCTTTCTCCCTTCCCCTTTCCCAAGACTCTGAAGATCTCAGTATTGCACACAGAACCACACCTCAGGTAGCACAGTATTTAAATTTGCCAAGTTTTGGGTCTCTGAGCTGACATTTTGGTAGAGTTGCATAGTGCAGCTCCAAGGTCCTGTTTTCAAGTCACCATAGTTCACACAGGAACCCTCTTGCGGAAGCCAGGACAGTCTCTACCGCTACAGTGTGAGCTTCCACCTTTGCTTACCCTTTTTCCACACATTATTTATTTGCCAAGGACCCCTTTCACAGCGTGTGGACTGCTCAAAGACCAGTCTTTAGGAAACAAGTAGGATTTATCAGTGGATCTCACTTTTCAGTTCTCCCAGGACCTTTACAGCAACCAGAATCCACCTGCAATGTGTGACTTTGCTGCAGGAGATCAGAGCTAGATTCCCTCTAAGCTTTGTGTATGTACTCATTAACTCACAGGAAATGTTTCTCCTGATGTGCCTAGTGTGCAGACGGGGCTATGAGGTTGCAGGTTTCCAGGGATGGCGACTGAGGCATAAGATATAGAGAAGTTCTTCTGTTAATTCTCCATCAGAGTTTCTTTCCATTGTTTTCTACTTTTCTCATCAGGATTTAACTGCAGCTTCCTACAGCATACCTGTGAACATCCTGCCTGCTCCTTTTATTTTCCTTTTAGCATGCTTCCTCATTTGTATACAGCACACTGTACTGCCAGGCACAACAGTGTTTGTCAGGTTTTACTGCTCCTGAAAGGACATTCCACCTCCATAAATAAATTATGGTTTCCACACAGAACAGCTCTTCAGCAGCAGTATTTATACACTGGTTGGGAAAAGTCAAGGCTTGATTTTCCCCTCATTAGCTCTCTGACCAGTTGCTTCAGGTTTAGAGTCACAATAGTGCCCTGGTGGGACATTTTCTCCAGGCCACACTGGTATAAATTACATTTCCTTTTACTAACATTTTTTTTCTCTCTCTTCCCCTCCATTCTCTGCTACAAAACCTCAGGCATTGTCACCACTCTATACAGTCATTACTCTACACTTGCCTTTTCCGTACAGACTGTATTAGTCAAACCAGAAAAATATACAGGTTTTCTAACAGATCACCCCTCAATCAGCATCTCTTCCATGCTCCTCTATACTGTCCCAAGTAATCCCACCAGAATGTGACATACTCCTGGTGCGACTGGCATCACCAAGAGGCATCTTCATTCCCTCCTTTTTCTTAGACACCGGATGTGTCTAGATTGTATTATACTTCCTCTGACTTTCAACACTCCACTTAAATTGGTCTGTCTCCCCCTTTCCCATGAAAGCTGTGTTTGTTTGTGCCCTCTCTCACTCACAATTCAGAAGCTTTCATCCCTTGAGGACATCACATTAAGCACAGAGCTCTTATGCAGTTTAAAGGCTCTCCTCCTATATACATGATTGAACCCACGTCTCAGCATGCTGAGATTTAGGTATAGCCCAGTCCTTCTGCAGAGCCTCCTGCTCTAAAGGAATTTAGCCCCCTTGTCCCATCCATTTTCCCAGTCACCTACGAAGAAATTTGCTCCTTCACCTTTGACCTTCAACCAACAGGTCTGATTTGAGATGCTGCCTAACAGCCTCAGTTCTAGCTCCAGTTTTGCCCCAGCACAGGCACAGACTGATTCTGTGTGGCCTCCCTGGCCAATCAAAAGGATCATCTCCCAGCACCACCAGCCCAGTCCAGGGCACCAGCCACTTCCCACCGTTAAGGACTGCACACCATTAGTGCCCTTGCTTCACAAGGATGTTTACAGTGTCTAGCAAGGCTGAATATGGCAAGAAATCCAACATGAGGATCATCTCAAATTTACAGGTTGGGCTGTAATCTATCCCCCTGAGAAGGCTATGTAGCAATTGGGAACCACAAACTCTACATGAAACACCTTGGCAGGCAGCTTCAACATCTCCTTAGAAAACACAGTCCCAGAATTTTGTGAAGTATTCTATTGTGAATTCAAGAGATATACACTCGGCACTGCCAGAAAATGAGGCATCAGAGACCAAGCCAAGCCAGGGAGACTTTGTGAACAGGATGAAGAACATCTCAGAGCCCAACAGCACCAAACATCCCAGGAAGATTGTAACGGTGGGTTACCAGCCCAAACGAGCACTCACTCTGGAATGCTGTTGCAGTGACCAGATATTTGCAAGGAGGCACTTGCAGAACCAGGGTGGGGGTCTTATGTTTAAATACTCTCAATAGACTTTTCTTAACAGTTTCACATAGTCTATATACATAAACTACTATCTGACCACAGAAAGACCTTCCTTTTTCTCCCACAGCACCTTTGTCTCCTTTAATGAGAAACCACGTGTAACTCCTTTTGGTGTCCAAGCAGATCACTTAAGCAGCTTGCCCATGTGCCTGCTGTCTCCTTCACAATGACTTGTGGGTTTGTGGAAAACACGACTTCTATCATGTTCCTGTTTTTTCCCAAGTAGCCCATGGGTTCTAGAATCCAGCAGATTTAATTTGCCTGTGGCAAACAATGCCTGGTACTCCAGCTAAGTACCTTCACTGGGGATACCAACCAAATCATATATATACACGCATTATATTATATATTATATAATATAAAAATATATTAAATGCATATTTGTACATAGCAGGGCGGTTGGCACTAGATGATCTTTCAGTTCCCTTCCAACCCAGGCCATTCTATGATCCTGTGATCCTATACATAAAATCTGTAGAAACAACAATGCCAAGTGAGCTTGGCTTGACTACAACAGACCCAGTACACTATGACGCAGTCAAGCAGAAAGACAATAAAAGACAATTTTTTCACAGAAAGACGGCACAAAAGCACAAGAGCCATGAGCAAAGAGGCCAGGTGAGCACAGATCACATGGAAGCAAAGCCTGTTTCCCTGCATGATCCACTGGAGACTCCTGTGCTAAATCAGCAGTTCTTGGCAGGGCAAGTCACCAGTGCCCGGGGAACGGGGTGAGGAACAGCGCGGCTGGTTGCTAGTCGCATCTCCATACACGGTGTGAACACAGCATGCACATCTCACAAGGACTGGTCCAAGCAGTCACAAAGTGCTCAAAAGACAGTCGTGCTTCAGTGTGGAGAGCCCAGAGAACACCAGGATTGTTGGCAGAAAGATATGAGAGCTGGGAGCAACTGGGGCTTAGATCAAATAGGACTCTACCAGCAGATCAATGTCAGATGCTGAGCTGCCAGAAAAATGAGACTAAATGTGAAGGAAGGCAGATTTAATGGGCAGTTTTGAGTGAGGAGCCAGTGGTGCCAACAGAAGATGGCAATGGGAGTGGAGACAAGACAATGCCTGCATTAGCCCAAGCAACAGAAGGGTGTTGGAGAGCATTTCTCCAGGCCCCCACAGACTGTGCTGTTGGCCAGGGACTCCCTGCAACCCTTACCTCAGGGTGGGCTTGGGTGTGCTGTGCACACTCTCATTGTCCTCGATCTCTGGGCCACTGTCACTGTTGTTGCACTCCTCCAGGCTGTCATAGAGCAAGCCCAGGTCTTCTTCCACCTCCTGCGTCTGGTCTACAGGGTCAGAGTCCAGGACCTGTGGGACCAAGCCCAGAGAGCAGTGAAAAGACATGGAGTTACCTGCATCCCACAACAGGCATGTACAAGCTGCCTGTCAGTCACGAGGCACACCATGGCACTGCTCCCACCTCAGGGAGGCAAATCCAGGCTGTGGAAGAATCCAGTGACACTGTCATTGCGCCAAAGGAGAGTGCCATGAGCATGATAGCTAAAGGAGTCTCAGACACCCATCACACTTACTGGCAGTTAGGACACCTGGGAGGACCTTCACTGGCTGGGCTGTCAGCCAAGAGAAGCCATCCACAGGCTGATGTTAGCCTGTAGTCAGTCTAACTGGACAGGACTGCCCCTGCAATGGCAGCTCCTGGTGCAGAGTCAGTGTGTGACAGCACTTTTCTTCCCTGGGCACCTTCCCACAACAGGAAAGTGCTTTTTGATTTCAGCACAAGGCTCAGAGCTGCCTTCTTGAGGCAGAAGGCTTTGGAAAAGCAATGTCCTAGTCGCTGCCATGTCTCACACCACCTTTGGCATACCCCTGAGCTCATGAGCCCTGTGTTCCCAGTGAGTGGGAACCTGTAGTTTGAACCTACACATCTGCAGGAGACATTGCCAGATGGGACAGCTTTCCTGTTTCTTACCTCTTCTGTGACTTTGAACCTCTTCAGCAAAGCCACGAATTTCTGCTTGAAGTTTGGTTGCTAAAACAAAAGGAAAGAACAAAAGGTCAGCAAAACTACCAAACCACATTCCAAGCTGACTAACATACAGGCTATGGCAATTATCTCTAACATTCTGTCCAGAGGCCCAAGGTCAGCTATGATTGCTCTCTCTCTTTAAATTTGCAGTAGGACTTGGACTACCTCTGTACTCCACATGAAGCCACTGCCTGGGCATGAGGGAAGATGCAAGGACTCATACTTTCTCTGCTACAGGTTGGAATAACCCTTCATTTAAATCCTGTTTCTCTCCAGACCACCTGGTTGATCAATACTGCCTTCAAGGAAGAAAAGATGGGGAACAAACTCAGGAAAAAGGTGGCCAGGGATCTGCAGGGCTGAAGTCAACAAGGATGAGAAGTCTGGAGAGCAAAGCTCTGGCAGAGCAACTCCTCCCTTCTGCAGACATGCAGAGGAGCTGCTAACAGTTCAGCTTTCCTTGTGCCTGCCTTTCCCTTCCTCAAGAAAGGAAAGAGACCATGTGACAGCAGCAAGTCAAAACTCTGTTGCACACAGATCACCACTGAAAAAGCCAGACTGAACACAGTACAGACCCTGAACTGGGATACAGCTCTGAGCAACCAGCTAGCTCATTAATGGCAAGAGTTTTGCTCCTTCTCAGAGTCAAGGGCTCTTTCCCCTGCTCTGTACCAGTGCCAGCATCCCCCCTTCCCAACACTCCTCACTGCCTTCAGAGAGGGGAGGAAGTAAATCCCTTCCATCCCTTTGATCACGTAGTAAATGCTGATGTTACTCTGGTAATTGATGCGGCTCGGATCATTTTCCTCCTGGACTTCTTGGTTTTCCTCATGTCATCCTCTTCATCAAACAGATCCTGCAGGCAAAAAGTCACAGTACATTAGAACAACTAAGTTTAAGAGCAGCATCTCCTAAAAGTTTCCTGACCTACAATTGCACTCCATTTTGAAAAGTTTTGATCTACTCTGCTCCCTAAGTCTTGTTTCTCATTTCTCCTGCCTCTCTCAATGGAGCTCCTTCTCTCTCCTTAGCACTGTTCCCCTTCAGACCTTCTTTCTCAACACTTCTGTCCCCAGGCCCCTCCAGAGAAGAACGTGTCAACAAGATTAAGAGGAGACACAGCCTCCTCAGGACCCGTGTGTTGTTCTCCTGCTGTCCCCTCTCCAGAGTTAGCCCAGAGAGTGCAACACACAAATCACAAAACCCCATCTTTTCCAGGAATTAGCCTTAACAATATGCACAGCTCCCAAGGCCATGATGTATCAACCCAGCATGATGGGACAGGTAATCTGGAGGACCCTTGTGAGAGACTGAAATGATAACGGTTAATGACTTGAACA
Source organism: Polioptila caerulea (assembly GCA_013397295.1). Taxonomy (NCBI): domain Eukaryota; kingdom Metazoa; phylum Chordata; class Aves; order Passeriformes; family Certhiidae; genus Polioptila; species Polioptila caerulea. Next base: position 12,878 of record VYXF01003494.1, read on the forward strand.
AATGGCCATTTGATGAGGCACAGCACACCAAAGGGGAGAAGGAGAATTTTTGGATGAGTGGTGGAGAAGCCTCTGATCTGCATAAGAACAGCCTAGGTGCAGAGGGATGAGTACCCAGCACCAGAGGTTGACCATTAAAAACCAACCTTAGTTTAGCAACAAACTGGGTTTTGAGCCAGATAAAGTGGCCACAAGAAGCAGATCCTGCTGGGTGGGATAATGCTTTTCATCAGGCCAATATCCTCCCTTACTCAACCGGCTCAGGTGTAAAACTTCCTCCCCCCCCGCCTTAGGGCTGAAGGTATTAATCCTTTCTGATGGGCATAACTGGTTCAACTATACTGAAGTGAGAGAGAGCTCTCGCATCTTAGAAGGTGCCAAACTATCAAAGACCACCACTCCCCCCACACGCATCCCCAGACTAATTTCTGAGGCCTTTCACCTGAGGACTGCACCTAACCTCCAGTGTTGCACCAGATAGTGTAAAAGTCCCCACTCCAGGGGAGGTACCTGGGCATTCCCACCTAAACGTGAATGTATATTAACCATTGAACTCTGTTTCAGGGGCTTCCCCCATCAAGATTATGACCATTGCATCAACCAAGCAACAATCAAATCTGAATCCACTGGTGATATCTTTCCTCTCCACTATCTACTCCTATTGTTTCTTTACCTCTTTTTCTTTTTCTTACGTATTTTCTTAAGTGATATCTTTATACTTTTATACTGTTGTATTACTATAGGTAATAATAACCAAAATGGCCACATATCTCCTTTCCATTGTAACCAAGTTGTTCTGAAATAAATCTGCCATATAGATACATATTTATAAACACTGGTCATCCAGTGCTGTTTCATTCTAATCTGCCCCAAGAATCTCAGTTACCCACAGATCATAACAACCCTGAACAGAGGTTTGTTCCTATGCTTTATTAGCACACCACCACAAGGCTTCCTGTGGCCTTGAGTACAAGAGCCACAACAAACAACAGCATAGCAAACAGCAGTGATACAGCTCATCACAGGGCTGGGATGGGTCTGCCACCTCTGACCATCTTCAGACTGCTAAAATCCCTGCTCTCTCTCAGTGAGGAGTCTCTGACCTGTTATCACAAGGAGAAGGGAGAAAATCATGGTGCAAGATGGAGAGGGCTCAGCAGGGGTTTTCTGCTGCAGACCGGACAGCTCCAGAGACAGATGGATGAGATCTATAGCTCTCCAAAGTCCCTTGCCTCACCACAAACTTGACAGCGCCCACTGCTGTCAAAGCTCTTTTTGCTGTCAGATATTATGGCTCTCAACCCTCTGAAACAATGCCAAATGTTTACAAGGGGATGAGAGGGCCCAGGGTGATCAAGAACCTCAATGCCTGACTCTTGCCCCAGAAACAGGACCAGGACATAAGGCATCTTGCCAGGCCTCCCTTACCTGACCCTGCACAGCATCATCACTGGCTTCCTGCTCTGAGGAGAAGCTGTCATCCTCTTCTTCAGAGTAGTTATCAATGTCTGGGGAGCGATCTGAAAGCAGACAGTGCAAATGCCCCAGCTAAGCATGATGCCTGTCATGGCTCCAGTGAAAGGACTGGCATCTCTGGAGGACACACTCCATTACCCATGTTCCAAATGTTTGTCTGCAGGTCTGAGCAGTAAACATACCTGAAGCTTTGATTTTAGGACCTGAGGGGACGTTTCCATCCTCATGGTCGATGGGCTGGCTGGACAGAGAGTAGATGCTGATTTCAGCCACTCGAATGTTCACATCCTTCATGTTGCTGTGGAGGCCCAGGAGTTGCCCGCCATCTGTTGGGTGCTGCATGACCTAGACAGACAGACAGACAAGTTCTCTGATAGGGTGACACAGTGGCAGCTGGCAGTACGCCCTCCCTATATTACAGTCAGCCAACAAGCAATAAGACCCTGCCTGCCAGCCCAGTTGCCTGCCCAGTGCTGGCACAGGAAGGCCATGTGGGACTCCCCTGTGTTCCCAGCACCCTATACCTCAGCCATGTTAATGATTCCCACTGCCAGGGTCTTGTAGCCCAGGATGGTGCGGTTCTTGTATCTCTTCCTCCGCTGCAGCATGATCTGTAGTTTGTTGCCATCTCTCTTGAGGAAGTGTGGGTACTGGGGAAGGAAAGCACACAGAAGACAGCAGCATGAGGGCAAGGCTCAGCATGACATACAAGTAGAAAACTTTTCCTCAGTGCTGATCTACATCAGGATCTGACCTGATGAACTTTGAGGTGCCCCTCAAAGGCCACCTGCACCTATCCATCATCCTCTAAATCCCAATGCCAAGCAAAACAATTCCTTGAGCAGTGGAGCAGGTGGCCAACCACAGCAGGCTCCTCCACAGAGGCTGTGCCTTTCACACTTAGCCCCAAGGTTGTGCTTGCTGAAAAATGCCAGGTAAGGGAACCCAGGGGACTAGGCAACACCAGATACCTGCAGTGAGAAGGTCAGCTCCAGCTCTGTCTCCATCAGGCCCCCAGGCGGGAGGATGTATTCATTTGACCTCAGGACTCGCTTTGAACCCTACAACAAGATTAGCAGACACACACTGAGCTCGACCACAGACTCCACTGCATGACACACATAAGACAATGGTGTTCACAGTCCATAAGAGAGAATGCCTTGATTCTCTTCTGTTCCACCTTGCAGAATCACCCTATCAACACTTTGCAAAAGCCTGCAGTATCCCTTGAGCTGCCAGAGGCCCCTTCTCCTTGCCCACCTGCCAGGGAGCACCTGCTCTTAACAAGCCTGCTTTGCTTAATCTGGCTCTCTGCACCTGGAAGGCCAGTCCCATGCTGTGGAGGGACATGCCTGGAGCCAGAGGGAGCCACGCAGGGCAAAGGAAAGGGTCCCAACACACTGCCTGGCCAAGAAAGGGACAGGTCCTGGAGACATCTCTCCCCCACCAGACAGGCCTAGTGCAGATCCCTGCTTAAGCACAGCTGGCAGGATTGCTCTGCTGGGACCAAGTCAGAATGTCCAGGAGAACAGGGGTCCCCCTGCTTGCTCAGCTTCTGTCTCAGAAAACCCTATCCTAGTCTTTTCCTCAGGCAACAGTTTATCTCTCTACACATAGAAATGTTTTTTACCAGAAGGGCAGTAACAGAGCCACTCTAATCATGTTCCCACTCCAACTCTTTGCTTTAACTCTGCCCTACCTCTACTATATCTATGTCTTGGTTTCTGATAAAGACACTGAACGACTTGGAGGCAGAAAAATGCTGTCTGCGTGCACCAGGCCCTCTTGGCTGCAGGCCTGCACAGATCCTCCCAAAAGCTGTCTGCAATGCTGTTCCCAGAGACCGTGCCAGGACCAAGGCTTTCCTGCAAAAGGTCTTCCTAAAACGGAACAGAAGAGGTGGAGCTCATCCCCTTCACCATCTGTGAGCCCTCCTGGCCAAGAACACACTGACCCTTCCTGAACTCTTCTCTGATAACAGATGATAGGCAGTCACAATGACAGTGACCATTTACTTTAGCACATTTACCATTTGCTCTTTGTTGCAGAGAAATTACCCAAAGATTCATTCTTTCATCAAAACACAAGAAGAAGTCAAATATTCTTCCTGAGGATGCTATTTCTGAGGAAGGACTTATGGCAAAGAAAAGGTGAGGATATCCTGAGTAGTGTGTCCAGGAAGTGACAGTTTCATAAACATTGCTGTCCTGTGCCTTACTGTCATTTACCACTATGGAAGTCACATGCCCGTCCTCAATCTAGGTGAATCCAATCCCTCAGTGAAATGCCAGTGCACATCCACGGCATTGCAAGGACTGGGACAAAGGCTGCTTCATTATCACAGTGCAAGGACAAGGACATATAAATACTGAGGATCCTCCATCCTTTGAGAAATTAAAACCTCAACTGGACATGGCACTGAGCACCTGATGTAGCTCAGCCATTCTGTAACTTGAGTAATGTCAGGTGAGACAAATTTCTCTGCAGAACAGTTGAGTATCACTATGAGTACTACAGAAAAACCTAATATCAGATTGTTACAGTGAAAATCGTGGATGACAGAGTGTTAAGGAAGGGAAAAGCAATAGGGACAAGTGGTGGTCACAGGTTTTTACTACTTAAGAACTGAAAACACACCAGAGCTTTCACTACAATATACAGGTACATGATGCCCAGGTCTGGTTTGCAAGGTGCAATCCCAAATTTCAGGAGTAAATCTGTCCTGATTGGTCTGGTTTATAAGAGGGTTGAGGCTAGAACACCTTACCACATCTGGAAAATGAGAGAGTACTAATATAAGCACTGGACTAGGCGGACAGAAAAACACTAACCTGAATTCAAGTTGACGGTGTGTTTTGGGAGAGAACAGCCCATTAATATAATAAGCAAATTTAGAGTTTAGCTAGGATTGCTCAGGCAGGAGTGAAAAATACTACAGGTGGTTACAAAGACAGAAGAAAACATGAGTGATGCATAAACAGAAAACTCTGCATAGTAAGAAAGACCAAAAAAACCCTAGTTCCTTCAGGGAGCAGGGTTGGGGCAGCGGGCAGGCCTGGCAGAGGCAAATAACCTTTTTAGCCTGGCCTGTTTCATAGCACACACTCTTGTCTGCTACATAGTGATTGCCAATATCACCTCTCTACAGCAGTACCAAGGCTTGAACCTGAGTCACCAGCTATATCCTGCAGGCAGATGCAGGAAGATCTGCGCCCACAGCACCTATCACAGGAGCTGAAAGCTCTGGGGCTTGTTTTCTTCTTTCTTTCTTTGATTGTTTCCCCTATTCATGGCTCAAGGCAGGGTGTTTGTGAACTACAGTCTCTCTGCCAAGAGGGTACACTTTTTCCTTCATGCCATAATCAGTTGCGATACCAAGGGAGGTATCTGCAGCTTTGTGGGGCTGAGCCGTCACATGCAAATCTCTCAGTGCCACACTGAACAACACACAGAAGGAAATGCTCCATGATGCCTCCAGTCTGTTAAAACCAATAACGAGGGATAAAGGTTTAAAAACACTCACTCAAGTGAATGAGAGCAAATCCCCTTTTTCACAGCAGTTCAGACTACATCTCACTCAAATCCACAGAACATTATACATTCAAATCATGTCTGGGAAATGGTAAAGTTCTGTAGACATATAAATTTTCCCTTGACAGTGGTATTCTCAGATGAAGGAGCAGGTAGCAGCACATGGCACCCTTGGAAGCTGTCTTTTCAGACCAGAAGGGCAGTGTAAGAAGGAGATCAGGAGTTCTGGACAGGCTTACATTGTCCTTTGGGGTCACACATGTTTTTTAAGCAGACTGTCTCCAGCACTGGAGCTATTGCCTGGGTGGCAGCCCCATTCAGGCAGGGTCAGAGCTTTATTTCCATGCAATCTGCCCTTCAGAGTAGCAACTTCCTGACCCTAACAGAACTACTACTGAAATGAGAGAAATATAGCTCTCCTTTCCTCTAGTCTCCAGCTGCCCCCTTGGAAATTTGCAGGTCCTTTATAAACTACATGCATCAGCTGTTTCCATCCAAAAGATGGAATGCTCACTGGAAAGCCTTCAGTTTCTTACTAGTGTGACTCATCTGTTACCTAGGAGAGGAGCAGGAGGAATGGATCCATCTGAGGCCACTCTGTAGGCACATTGTGCTGAAGCTGTCTACAGCCTCCATCTGCCTTCCAGCAGTCCCAAACCCTGCCAAGGCAGCTGGTCAGGCAGGTGGAAGCAGCCTGAGGAGGCACACAAACTCAGCCCACTCCCACAAGGAACGCTGAGCCATGGGGTAATGTGGGCAAAAGCATTCCTCTTGCTTTCTTCAGCTTTGCAGGGAGCCTACACCAGCATGCAGCCACAGCTATGTAGTCATGCAGAGAGGAGATGACCATGTTTAAATTAAATCCCTGAATGCAGCCTCCATTCCCTGACAGGTAAAGGAGTCCTGCAGCAAGGAGCCCCTGGGGCTTCAAACTGCTGAGGCGTATTAATTTCTTTTGCCATCAGGGTGCAAGGCTGGCCTGTGGCAGGGATGGGGGTGGTCTGCTTGAAAGAGCTGGAGTCCCTCTGTGCAGTCTCTTCCACATTACCACATTTGCAACGTGTGAGGACTGTAGCTGAGGACATGCACACTCAGCACACGTCAGCCCCAGAATAAGTGGGGCTGCACAGGAACCCAAGGTTCCTCAGTGCAGAGAAGCACATTCAGCTTGGACTGCCTGTGCAGGAGAGAAGCCAGGGACCACTGCAGCCCTCCCAGTCAAGTAGGATCTACAGCCCCCAGATGGCTGCCAGCCCCCCAGTCCTGTGCTGCTTTCAGCTGTGGCCTAGCCTTGACTGCTTCCACATTTCCAAGGGCCAGCCAGGCAGCTCTCTGCTGCTCAGGTTGTTTCCTTGCCAAAGCCTGCACCAAAGGGGCACAAGTCTCAAGGGTCCCAGGGCTTTCAGCTCTCCTGAGTGACACCATACACACAGTGATGGAAAGGCCAGCAAAGTGGGACACTGCCCAACAGTGTGTGGACCACAGCCTCCTCACTTCCTGCCCCAGGTTTCATACATATTGCTTTCAGCTTCTTCTGTGTGAGCAAATCAGGTCTGCCATGAAGGCAAACTCCAGCTCCCAGAGCTCCACTAATACTGCAGCTTCCAGCATTAATCCAGGATTTAGATCCTAATGTGTGCGGCACAAAGAGCTCTGTGGGAGCACAAAGCTGCTGAGCTGCTGACCCACAGTGCTTTCAACAGGATCAGCTGCTTTCGTGCCAGCTGACAAGAACGAAGGAAGGACACCAGCACTTTAGCTGGGTCAGGGAAGCTGTGGCCAGGACAGCATACTCAAAATACATTTTTTTTCCATGCTTTCCTTTGTGGACTTGTCCTTTGGCAAGTGGAAAGAATGTGCCTGCACCCCCAGGAACCCACCTCTCCAGCACTAGCTGCAGACAGGGTGGAGGGATTGCACATATCAGAATGATGACAAATTCCTGTCCCCTTGGTGACAAAGATCCTCCCCCCTCCCTTCTGCCTGGTTCACAGTAGAGGCACCAGGCCTAGCAGAGATGCATAGGGAAAGGATATTAGAGGCAACTGTGAGATCAAAGGTAAATATGTCAGCAGAACATTATGCACAGAGACGCTGATCCCTTGCACCATTCTTTTCCCTCCCTAGAGAGTGATCTGGGTGGAAGGCACTGCTGGAAACCACCCAGCACTGACCCTCTCTTAAACGGAAGGGAACAGTGGGATGACAAACTCCAAACAGCAGCTTTAGAGGAGGGCCTTGGCAGAGGAGGGCAAAGAGGCATGACAGATTCTGTCCCAGTGTCTAACCAAATTCACTCCCGATACAAGCCAACACCAGGTATCTTGCCGCCTCCCCTGGGGCATCATTCCTACCTGCCTGAGAGCCAAAATCTCCCTGAGCATGCTGAGACAGAGGGGTTAGTTGGCAAGGGACATGTAGACCAGCACTTCACAGAGAGCACAAGGATGGGCTTGGCTTGCTGCCATCAGGCAGCAGCAAGGAGGGGAGCCTACCTGAATCTTCACAGCGATAAGCACAGAGCTCAGCTCTTTGTCCAGCTCTTTCAGTACCGTGAGTTTCTTCAGGCGCAGACTGCAGAGCCTGTAAGACAGAGAGAATGGGACACATTCAGGCACCACCATCCCTGGGGCCCTGCCACATGGTACCCGGTGCTCAGAAGGCAGCCTGGATGCTTGGCCCAGTCACAGGCACAAGCTTGGCCTAGGAACGCTGGCATTCACACGCCACGAAGACAGTCCATCGTGGAAAAAAGGAAAGAAGCAAAATTATCAGAGCTAAAGCAGGCTTAAGGGATTAGCATGCAACAGGAAGTCCAACAGCAGGCCATGTGGTAAAGAGATCCCTTCCCAAGCAGGGCTGTTGCCAGCTCTGCTTAAATCTACCTTGGCCACAACACTATTTATTTATAAACCAAGGCACTTAAATCCACTCTTATCCAGGACTTAGTTAAGGCAAATGTTCCCAAGCAGACATCACAACTCAGCTCTCCTCTTGCATGATACCACACAGAACTGACTTGGGAAGAAGCCCCACAGGAGGCTTCATACAGCTTCAGCCACCTTGACAAACTCAGATCCTGGGGACTCGGCATGGTAAGTGGCACTTCCAGGAAAAAGCTAGGAAGGATCTTGAGGATAAGTGAGAAGAGCTACTTTTGCTGCTCAAAGGAACAGACAGTGCCAGTGAGACAGCCAGCCACTCCAATCTTCTGCCTAGGAGCCTGCAGTAGGACTCCCATGGAGACTACTTGCAAGGAACTCTGTGTCAGGGAGCAAAGTCAGACATGGCTTTACCAGCAGTAAGAGCATGCTGATGTTCTCCAAGTTACCCTCTGTACTCCACGGCTGCATTGCTGCAGACTCTGGTTCCCAGGACTTCTGTGGATATCAGCATGCTGGACCTGAGAGTCACGCCACTCTCCCTGGAGAACAGATTTGGCTACTACCAAATACCTTTCTGTCTGACACACTGTGCTCTCTGAAGGCCTGCTTTATTTGTTTTTAAAGGAAAGAAACTCTTCTTGCTATGCTGATGTACAGCAGCAGTGTAGAACAATCCCAGAAATGGAACAACAGTAAAAGGGAAGGACAGAGCCAAACTGCAGGACAGTTCTAGGGCTTAGCAAGCACTTACCTTCCACCATGTCCCTGTCCTCCTTTCTAAAATAATTTTAGCTCGTGCAGAAGGTTTTCTGGACTGTGACTGCAACCCTGCTGCTCTGCCCTTCATGTTCTGGTCCCTCCTGGTGGAGACCAGAAGTCAGGAAGCTGGGTGTGCAGGGAAGCTCTGCACACTTGTTTGCCAGATGGTTGCACTCTTTCAGCCAAAACCCAGAGCACAGACCCTAAGCTCTTGTACTCTGTGCACCCTAGCACTACAATAAGTCCTAGCACTACTCTGTCCACCCTTCCCCTCTGAGTGTAGGAAGGGAGAAATCTTATTACCTGAAGCAGATTTCTTCCTCCCCAGAAATACTTATGCGTGGTTAGCGGTGAGCTGCGGGAAGCACAGCCGAAGACAAAGAGGCACCTCTCAGGTTGGGGGGCAGGACTGAGTTCTTGCCAGAAAAAGGGGTACAACAACTCCATCAGATGCACTGAAGGAAAGCTTGCAAAGAGGCTAAGCTTAGCTAACAACCACCGCTAACCAGTGCTAATTGCGACTGTCACTAGACAAGCCATGGAGAGAAATGAGGTTTGAACATGTAAGGCAAGGACAGTACATCTACTCAAACTTTGCTTGCAGAACTAATTTAGTCAGGATAGTTACCTGGAAAAGTTATCCCTTAAAAAGTGAAACTTACATAAGGATATTCAGTCTTTAGTGGAGGATGCAGAAAGGTTATAAAATCCTACCTAGCAGTTGTTCTCACTGTAGAAACACACTCCTTATCCAAAACTAATTCACTCACTAATCCAAAACTAATTCATTCACTTCATGTTCCTTTCTGAGGCAGCACCTAGTATTTTTTCTAGGGGAAGAATGAATGCCTACTGGTCAGCTCTGTCCACTTGGGCAGCTCTTTCATCTCTGATGCGGCACTCTTCTCTTTCTATCCCTCTCCAGCTTTCAAGATCTATTTTACACAGTGAGAGAGGCTATAGCCTGCCCCATGTCGCCACCATACCAAAAGGTAGTTCTCCAACCCTCTGCTCTTCTTCCCTGCAGCACTCAAAGACATAAGGTACTCAAAGGTATAGCTTGCACTCTGCAGCTCCAACCCTCCTCAAAACAGTGCTTTCTAAAAAACCACGACCATTCCCACAGAGATTAACATGCATGTTTTGGAGTCTGAATGTACTTGCAGCACAAGAGCACACAATTTTAAAGCAGCTTGGCTGTCCCTGATGATCCTCTTTTGATCTGTTATTTAACCAATCCCTGCATAACCCAGATTTACATCAGTGCTGAGTGTTCAGTGCCAGCACAGGACAGCAGAGGGTCCCACAGTAATCTATGCAGATATCTATAGGACAGGATCGATCCACAGCGATCAGATGCTGCTCTGAACATTTCAGCCAAATCCCACAGCAACTACTCCATGGTTTTGTCAAGAACCGATCATGGTGGGATCTCTGAAAAATCACTTTTTGGTAGTCAAATTATAAATCTGGATTTACTTACTCCTATAGTAGATCAAGTAGCAACTGTTCTTGAACTTTGGAACTGCCGCAGGGACCTCTGCTATACTGAGTTGTGGTAAATATGACTGTGTAACATTCTGATAGCAACAACGACTGACAGCAATAAGGAAAATGAGCTGCAACAGGGCAGTCTGACAGCCTCCTGGAACCTCAGTATTCCTACACTCCTCTATTGGTCATTTACTGGTGAGAGGTACTCACTCTTCCCTGGTCTGATCTCAAAAAATGCTGCCTTCTTTCCCTTACTAAATGACGAATTTGGAGCTTTTGCTCTGAAGTTTGATTGAAACACTTATAACGCTTTCACCAAGCTGGCCTGCAGTTATCTTGAAAAGGAAAGCTCTTATAACATGCATTTTGTGAAATTCAGTGCCTGCAGCAAAGCACTGCCCCCAGCAGTTGTTTGCAAAAGCATCCAATCAAGAGGTCACAGAGGACACACAGTGGCTTATTTTTGTTAAAGAAGCTTTCCTGTCTGACCATCCAGGACCACAGGTAACTACTAATTCTAACAAATTGAATATTTCTTCTCCAAGGAATAGATACTCTGTTCTGCCGATGGGAAGAATCCCCATTCTTTCCATAACATTCCTGCTGCCTCATACACCCAAAAACATAGTCCATAGAGATGTTAATTCATTTCTCCTCTTCCCTGGGGTGCTGCATGTGCCAAGACTACTAATCCTGCTCCCTGTGCACTTATCCTTGCTAAGAGTGGTTCTGCTTCTATTGCTTTTACCTGGCTCACCACAGTGTCCTTGCAGGCTGTCCTTGCAGGTAGGAGGACAAAACTCCTGCAAAAAGAACTAGATTTGGGTAATATAAGAATGTCAGTTAAATCAGTCTGTTTACTTGAAATGTGCATCATACAGGTGATATTCTCCATCAGAGAAACACAGAATTGTTAAGGTTGGAAAAGATCTCTAGGATCATCAAATCAAACCATTAACAAAGCACTACCATGTTCACCACTAACCTTGTAAGCCATGTACAAGTACTCATCCAATTGTTTTCTGAATACTTCCAGGGGTGGTGATTCGCCACTTGATTCCACCACTTCTACACCCTTACAGTGAAGAATTTTTTCCTAATCTCCAATCTAAACCTACTCTGGTGCAACTTGAGGCCGTTTCCTCTTGTCTTGTCACTTGTTACCTGGGAAAACAGACCAACCCACAACTCAGTACAACCTCCTTTCAGGGAGTTGTAGAGAGTGTGATAAGGTCATCCTGAGTCTCCTCTTCTCCAAGCCAAACAGGCCCAGGTCCCTCAACCACTCCTCATAAACTTAATTCTCTGGACTCTTCACCAACACCGCACATGCCCCAGGACCTCAGTGTCTTTTGTGTAGTGAGGGGCCCAAAACTGAACACAGTATTCAAAGTGGAGCTTCAAACCACCAGACAGAGGTGTGAGACCTGCTGAATTTAAGGCATCACATTCTTTTAAGATGATGTTATCTGTCATCAGGAGGATCAGTTCTTACCTATGTACATTATCCACTGTGGCAATAGAGCTTGGGTTGAACACTGTCTCTACACTGCAGGTTGAACATGGACAGTTATGGGATGTCCCAGGATAGAGAGGCAGCTTTCTCCAATATTGTTGCTGCTGCTGCTGACAAAGATTTACTACAGGCTGGTCTTCCCAAAGCAACTGAATCAAGTTGAGTGGAATAATATGCAACTGGCTTGTGGCGCAGTCACAATTTCTGCATTATCACTCCACTATCTTTACTTCATGTAGATACAGATGGAAGGGATTTGTATAATCCGGGAGCCCGAGAGAAGGAGCAGACACCATTTTATTGCTTTAAAACCTCGTTCCCTCTCTGGCCTCATGTGACAAGTTCTGTGTTTTCATTATTGGTTGCCTCTGTGAGAGGCTTAGTCAATTCCCCTAACCCAGGAAACGACAGCCAATGAAATCCCACAATTCTGAAAAATCCTCATATCTGCTTTTTTGTAACCAGACATGGGAGCTTAATTACGGCCTCTATTCTTCCTGGGTCTATCACTCACTATCCCTTTCTCAAAATAAATTCTAAACATTTTAACTTTGATATAGCTGAAGTCTGGCCAGAGCTGTACTGTGTCCCCATTTTTTTGCCAGAGCAATACACAGATGTATAGGATCTATTTTACAAAAATTCTCATCACTCTTTGTTATATCAAGTCATGTACATATTATCCAAGAACTAATTCACTCAATTTTGTATTTTTATTGCAGTGCAGTAAGTGTCAAAATTCTCTGCAGATTCAATGGACCTAATCCTCTACCTCCTGGAGACCACAGCAAGAGGACATTAAAGCATTTCCTTATCTACTTTTTTTTTTTTTTTAATAATAAAAAGTCGTTTTTTGCTTCCCTTTTCACTGAAGGTGCAATATAAAGCATTATGCAACAATTTCCTGCTTGGGCAGTACACTTTGCATAGCATCCTCCTTGAAGAAAATGAAAGTGTTCCCCAAGTTAAAAAAAACTATTATTGTTTTGAAAAGCAAAAAAGGTTTCTGCTGCTCTGACTGTGCCACTAAACTGGGTCACAAGCGATGCCCTCCATGTGTGAACAGAACTAATAAAACCTTAAGAACAACTACAACAGTCCTCCTCATACTGGAGGAAGTATTCAATTATCATTTGTATGTTTAGCACCCTCTCACCTATATAAATGTATGTGTATAAAAATATGCTTTTAGAATTTTTAAAGTATATATAAACATTATTATAAGCAAGTGTTATCCAAAGAAAATCTCATCCAAATAATAAAGCAGTGTTTCAGCTCATGTGCAACATCTGGAGAATCAGCTCCTGGCATGGTGCCCACTGCAGCTGGAACAAGCCAGGGAAAAAGCCCAGTGTTCATCCAGAGTCACTGCCCAAGCCCACTTGGTGCCTCAGCCTCAGAGTCAGTCCTTATCCCCAAGTTAAGGGTCAAGCCCATGCTCTCTTTTTCTGCTGATATCCAAGGCTGTTCAGTGCTTGGCTCACCAATCACTCCTGAGTGGCAGCTCATTCTCTGGACAAGACTGTTTCCCTGGACTTTTGCACTGATTTCTCCAAGTGACAGCAGCCAGGGACCTTGGGTTTTCCGATAGTTTCCATGCCACCTACAAATGTTAGAACACATCCACCTTTCCCAGCACTGGCCCTCTGTGCATACTTGTCAGCATTACCACCCTTATTAGATGCACATATGTGGACTAAGCTTTCAATAGCATCAGTTTAGCTGCTCTTCAATATTTTTCCTGACTTTCACGGCTCAGGTTTCCCTTCAGGGTGATATTAAACTCTGAGACTGGGCTTCTGGAAAGATGCCAGAATTTCCATGGGACGCTCCTGATGTTCCTGTACCCCTGCCAACCGCTGGAATAGCACCTATTCCCAAAACACGTTCCCGCTAGATGGCAGAAGGCAGCCGGCCAGGACCACAAACCGGGATGCTCTGCAGGCTGGCCGGTCGCATGGAGCAGTTGGTAAAAAGCAGAGGGTTGTCCATCCACAGAGCTCAACTCGAATAGCGGCCAAAGCAGGTGTCGAGGGAAGAGCACACAAACGGTGTGCCAGCTGTGAGACACCAGCCGAAATGTGCCACAGCTTCCTGAAAGCAAGCTCCTCCCCGAGCCCCAAGTGGTGTGTTTGCATGAGACACCACTGATGCACGCAGAGGGGAGGAGAGACCTACTCCACTTTCAGAAACCAGGTCCCTGTTGCCAGCAAACAGAGCAATGAACTGGGACAACAGCAAGTTCATCAGGCTCTGCAGATCAGGCATCAGGACAGGTAGGCGCACCAATCACAGATGGACTGGGAGGAAGGCCAGCGTCAGCCTGCTCTGAGAGCTTCCCCAAGGGAAAGAGAGACAGAGGACTCAGAGCTTGCTAGCACACTATACTTGCCACTCTGCCCTCCAGCCAACTGCAACTGCTGCAGGCTGGGACAGGCAAGTAAAGCAAGCTGCACCGAAGAGGTGAAACACAGTAGGATGCAAAGGCCAAAAAACATGACAGGACCCTCCTGGGGTCACCAAGGAAAGAGCTAGGGCAGAGCCACCAAATACTTGCTGTGTTTCAGGTCCCTCAGCCAAGCTACACAAGGTTGTGTGCAGCACAACAGCCCTGGTGCTCTCCAGCATTCCTCTCCTTGCCAAAAGAGAGATATTTTGGCTCATCTGCATCCTGGCTGACAGCCGCTTGTTACCAGTAGCACGTCTGCCCTGCTGCTGGATCCAGAGCATGGTTCTGTAACTGCAAATTACAGTAGATTTGACTTATCCCAATTCCCAAGTGACATTCACAAAGGAAATCCTAAAGGGCGAAGCACAGAACTCCCCAAGTTGTTATGCCACTTCATTTCCTGTGTAGCATTTCATGGCCTCAAGAAATCCAGCCTGTTTTCCCACATGACTATTCCTCCCCTCCATCATCCCATCTCCTTCCAAGTGCCCCTAGACAGAACAAAGCCAAGGCCAATGCTCAGACACCCCAGAGGACCATATTACACCCTCCTTCCTTTAGTCTTTGAGGGTTTTAACAGCAAAGGAAGGAGTTTCTTGTCCTCACAGCAGCAACTTGGCTACACTAAGGGGAGTAGGATAGGAAAAGTCATGCTGGGGAGGGCAAAGAAGAACAGTATCAGTAGAATATACATTACCAAGAGCAAGGTATCATCAAGCAATTCATCCTCAGTCAGGAAGCAAATGGGAAGAAAACAGTGTCCTGCAAGCAGATACATCTACCTTTCCTTGTCTTCCTGCCTGGCTTCTTGCAACTGCCTACAGTTTTCCTCACAGCCTTGCGTCCTGGTTAGTATTATCCCCCTTGGAATGGCCATTCAAGATAGACTGCAGTCACTGAAAAGAGGCCAGTGCAGTGCATTAAATGGGACCTCAGCACCACATGTACTGAATTGGAGCACCTCTTTTTTTCCATTTTTCTATCCCCATAGAAGGGAAAATGCACACCATCAGCCCCTGTTGTTCTCATCTGACCGGGCAGGCCATTCTCAACTGCATCAAACATTACCATCTCACTGTGTATGCACATTTATCAGGCATGCCCTGCTCCAATCAGCCTCTGGAAGAGTGCCTAACTCTTTATTTTCTGGGCAGACAATCTCTGGTTTGGTCAGCACCCAGCTGCTCTATTAAACACTCTGAAGCAGCCTTCCCATCCGCTGCAGGGACCACACGTCACTCTGCTCAGGGGCGCTGCCTGTCACCCAGAGGCCTCCCAGGAACCATCTTCTCTTCCATCACAAGCTCCTCTGTGCTCAGAGATGCATTTCATAGTACCACAATACCACTGAGACAGCACACAGCCACTCTCAACAAAGGCACAGGAACAGGGCAGGTCATGTTCCATAGAGACACAACAGTCAGGACAAAGCATAGCAGGCATCCCAGGCTGGGTCAGGTGGACCAATGAGATAAGGAGGTTCAGAGAAAGAACAGGGACATCAACACTATGCAGGTCTCAGCCAGCAGCAGTAGCTACTAGTGATCACCAGCAACAGCCATCAGAGCTGCTTGCTACCAGTGTGAAAGCAGCCAGGTATTAGGGAGGAAAGCACAGACAGGTACTGGATTCACTGATTTTGTCAGGAAGAACTAAGATTCACTCAGCATTACAGAAGAGATTTGTTGGATTTATCTAAGAGAATATAAAAATCTTTCTAAATACCTAACAAGATGTACAAATCTCTTCCTCACAGTTTTCAAAACTGGTATCCGACATGTGTAGCCAAACTGCAGCCAAAACTGTCCCTGAAGCAGCCACTCTTTCTTCACAGGAAGGTTATAACAGACTATGCTTCAGAAACATACTTGCTAGAGGAGGTCAGCCAACACGCATCACTGAGTGTATTCCAGCCCCACACCCAGGGAGTCATACGAGGAGTGGCAGACGGACCAGCAGCAGTGCTGTGCTCAGGGTGCAGAGCACTTTGCTTTCCTAAAAGCTGTATCTACTAAAGGCTTTCAGATGCTTTTGTGCTGCCAAAATGTTACCATGCTAGCAAGGCACACAAAGGATTTTAACTACTCATAACACTGCATTTCCAGTGGAAGAATGGCTACTTGGGGCAGGAGCTAAAATCAAGATCCCTCTGCTTGTTTGCTGCCCATGGCATAGTGAGGCTGTTCCAAGCAGGAGGGCACCAATGCAGAGGTCATGAGATCCCAAACTAGAACAGAGCAAGCCTGGCTGCAATAGAAAAACAGCTCTCACACAAATGTTTGGCCAAGGCCATACAGGAGTATTCCCTTTTCTCCAGTACCCCCACAAAGCACAGACAGCAGTGATACTCTCAAATCAGCAAAGATCTCTGGGATTCATTCCCTCTCATTAGGCCTGCAGCCAACAGCTCCAGAGTACATGTGCTCTCCTTCTTTGAGCCTGCTGAACCATACTTTGATGTTTGGATGTGCCTCCTCCCATGGACAACTGTGTGCCAGCATCTCTGCAAACAAATAGTTTCTAAACAAGACAAATGATGATTTCTCAAATCAATTCAAACACAATAGTGAAGCCAGTAAAAAATAAGCCTATATTATGAAATGCTCCCTTCCTGTTCCCAGGCAGATTTCTTTAAGCACAACTGTCCTTTACAGGCTCCATAGTTACTGACAGCTCCAGAGTTTCAGACTCAGTAACATAGGCAGCCTCAAAAAGC
Source organism: Polioptila caerulea (assembly GCA_013397295.1). Taxonomy (NCBI): domain Eukaryota; kingdom Metazoa; phylum Chordata; class Aves; order Passeriformes; family Certhiidae; genus Polioptila; species Polioptila caerulea. The sequence continues at coordinate 29,704 of VYXF01003494.1, forward strand.
AGACCACTCTGGCCTACTACCTGTTAATGTTGTGGATTTGTGTCTAGGAAAAGCATGGGACACTAGGCAGCAGACAAGAGAGATGGCCAACATCAATATATAACCTAAATGCCACCACCTGACTTAAGGACTCCTTCCTCCTGATGCTCCCTGCTGTGGACTGAGAGCTCCCATGAGTTTTGCCAGCCTGAAGAGCAGATCACACACAAGATATACATCCTTCCTACTGTGAACTCAGGGGACATTCCCGCTAATGTGGTTAGTCCCACTGTAGGAGGAAAGAGCAGCTGCCACTGCGATGCCAAACCTACCCAGAACCTCAAACTCCCAAACAGGATGAGCACAGTCTGTCAGCACTGGCAGGGCTATTCCAGCCACCCCTTCCTAGAAAGTCTCCTCTCTCCAGACAGAATTCAATATAGACCTATGCCCAGCAGAGTTCTTTCCCAACAGGTTTATAAACCTCTCTGTGATACAGGTCTCTTAAGCCACTGATCTAGACTAGTGAGGCCACTGTGCAGACCACACACAACAAACCCTTGTCTAAAGAGTAGGGAAGCTATGAAAGGGCAGTTGTTAAAATCACGGAAGAGCAATCAGTCTGTGCATTCAGTGACAAAAACAAGATCAGAAGATGGAGTGAAAAACCTGTGATCTGTCTAGAAAGCCACTTGGCTACTCCAACCTGCCACTAACATAGACATGCCAGAGCTATCCCACACTCCATAGCAAGGAGCTGCAGCTTACCTGGTGCTACAGAGCAGTTTTCCTTTTAGCATAGAGGTACCTGCAAACACTTCAGTGTGCACTCCTTCTCCTCACCAGTCAGCTACAAAAACAGCCCCTCCTGGCAGAGTTATCCATATTGAAACACTACTGCAATACAAAAATTCTGGGCTGTTTCTAACCAACTAAGCATGATTTTCTGAGGCAAGGATGCCACACAACCCATGCAGCTGGTGTGGAAGTGACAAGGCAGTACACATTGCTATGGCTCACACTAAATTCCCTAGCTCAGGAATACCATGGTATTTACCAGAAAATCCCAGCAACAGAATACTGCTTTTTGTCCAAGTCCACTGACCCTGTAACATCAGGCTCTCTGGGAGCAGGCATCAAAAAGCATAAGCCAGTTAACCTGCAAAAATAAATGTGTCCAGGGAGAAGCCTGAGCTCCAGTGGACCACAGCACTTTCCCCTCAGGGCCCTCTCCAGGCAAAACATGCAGGCAGCTGCTGTCCACAGTCATTCCTGCTCAGTGGCACCATAGGATTTCTCAGCAGGCTGCCAGGCTGCCCAGTAGACTGTCCCTACTCTCCAAGGTGCTGCAGTTCGGGCTCAGCAGAGTCAGACAGTTACTCACAGGCTGGCAGGGCCCTTGGAGGCCCCAGCAAGCAGCACTCAGACTGAACAGATGACACTGCATGCACCTGCAACTACTCACTTCCAGACACCATCCCAGAAGAACAGGACGTTCTTTCCAAGGATCACTGTGCCCATTCACCTTCTCAGCAAGCTGCAAGCAGAGCCAGGAGCTGTCACAGTACACATTTCACCTAGCAAAAGTGTCCACAAATAACTTCATGTGCCTCCTCACCATATCCTGTATTACAGCCACACCAGGCACAGGCAGCCATCCAAAGACATCCTGACTAAGAAAATTTAAACTTGTAACATACTTCAGAAGTTTAACACCCTACCAACCACTTTGTCTCTTTAAAGCAGTTTTGTAGTGCTCACTGAAGCCCCAGAATGCCTATTGAAGAACTCAGGAAGTGGAGGGACAGGTGATTTATCATACAATCCTTCCCAACAACCCACAGGGATCTGTGGCTGAAGTGAAGGATTTCCTGTACAATAGATGCACATAAAACCACTTGGTGCAACAGAGGCATTCCTTTATGCCCAGATAATGGGCCTATGTTGTCCTGTATGTTCAAATGCAGCATCCTTATTTTCTCTCTAAGTATTCTGAATTTTATACAGGAGGTCATTAAGCATTTCTGAAATGACTTGTCCTCAGCTCTTGTACACAGGCTTCTAGAAAAACATTTGCCTGTGCACATACTACCTTGAGACTGGCCCACAGCAAGCTCTGCACCAGCCAACTGAAACAGAAGAGCATGGCTTTTTTGGTTCACTGATCAAACTGTAAAACAAGCCTATAAAAGAAATAAAAGCTAGTTCCAGCCCAGAATAATACTGAAAAGTTTTTAAAATAGACATAAGGGGACAGCTTTGAATCTGACTATCTAACAATGGTTAATAAGGGCAGGAAATAAGACTGCAAGTGACTATGAAACTGCAGCCAGTTACAATTTTTAAGAGGTCAAAAGTCAAGGGAAAGCAACATCAGAGAAGGAAATGTAACTAAAGACCCAGGATCTGGACATACCAAAAGGGTACCACTCAAAGCAAAAACTTAGTTCAGAAATATCTGACAGTTCCTTAACAGAAATACTGCTTGCAGCTATAAACAGGCTGCAAGTTCAAAGGAGGGGTGAATGCACTCCTCAGGATAATTACATATGGAGAAGAGGCAGAGGAAGCTGTTCCCCAGGGAAGGCAGGTACCAAAGTACAGGGTGTTTTCTTAGCACAATTCCTGGGATGCAATCACCCTACTCCTCCCCCACATGAAAGATCAAGCAGAGATGGCCAAGAGTGTCCAAAAGAGCCTATTAAGCTTGCACTGGGTGCTCACAAAGAAGAGGCCTGTGCATCCAGGGAATCCCTTTACTGCGCTCACTGCAGCTCCCTATCATGTTCAGCTGGGAGAAAACAAGCAGGAAGAAGGAAAACAATGCACAGAGCAGTGAGGAATGCTAGGCAAGTGCTCCCAAATTCATGGAGCTGGGAGCTTTCTAGAGGAGAGAACATACCACTGGTTTGTTACTGCAGAAAGGGCAGACACAAGGCACAGACACAGCAAGATGCAGCTTAGTGGGAGCTTCCAGGAACAACATGTTTCAAAGGTGGTGGCAGATACAACTTCATTGTCCCAAGTCAGGATTTAGGTTTACCTGGCGGGATAGAAACAGCCTGCTTTCAAAGCAAAGCAAAATTGCACCAAAAAACTGGCCTCCAACTATACCCAGAGTGCAAACAGTATCCTGAGGAATAAGAGACAGGACAACAATTACCGTTTCCCAGACCCTCCTCAGACTGACAAGCAGCAAATAAATCAACATGTAAATAACTATTTCAGGAGAGGAGAATACCTATGGAAGAAAGTGACCGCATAGAAGCCACCAGTTGGCCCCAGCACTGTAAGGCAGCCTCCCCAACCCAGCAGACACACTGGTCCCATACTTCCCACTCAGACTGCCACCAAGCAAAGGAACACATTAGTGCTAGTCCCAAGAGCTGGCCTTTAGTGTCCTTTGCACTCTGTTCCAGCTCCAGCACAGGCTGCCATGTTGCAGGAAGGAGGTGGACAGCAACATTCACATGACAGGCCCTGACAGGCTTATTTCCAGCTGCAGGGTGGGACCACCACAGCTTGATTAAGGAAGTACCACCAGCAGGATTTCAGGATGTGTCAAGCAGAAAGAGAGAACAGACTGCTGACACAAGTCACCCACATGCAGGATATTTGTTCATACAAGCCAATTGCAGGAAGAGTTGAGAAAGTTATTATCATTATTTCTACATTTGCCTGTTTAATCTTGTTGTCCTAGTTACCACAGCCCTGGTGACTAAGGCAACCAGTCTTGGCAAGTAAGACACAGAATGCAATGAGATGTAATACAAATATTTAAGGTGACTCTCAAAGAGCAAAACCAGAAACAAGTAATAGCAATTCTGTGCCCACAGCATCACTCCCAGTCTCCCTTCATCTAATACATTTCTCATCACCTCCACAGGAGTTTAATGATACTCATGTGTGTTTGTGGTGTACCCAGGAGTCCCAAGGTGGGCTGCAAACCCAACTCAAATGTGCCAGGGCTCCCCTACATACTCCCTCTTCACCGTGAGTTAACTCTACAGACAAACATGTACAGTCCTGTGCCCAGACTGAAGATCAGAACTTGTGTTACCATTCAATAAACAGCTCTTCTCTATCTATGTATGGTCTCTGCAGCATGCAGGCTGCAGGTTCATAATGCCCTGGAGCATTTCACACAGGCATTTCAAGGCATCTCCATCTAGGAACTGAGTAACATGACACTCCTGTGGTTTCTGAGATCACTATCAGCTCTGCAACAATCTCAGTCCTGAGCACATATTTGCTTCTCTGTTATTTTTATCAGAGATATACAATACTCAGAACATCTCAGGCTCAAGGCTGTGTAAAGTTAAGTCAAAAGTTACTTTAAGTGAACCACGTGACTTGGACAATATAAAGGCTGCCCACAGCCCAGAACCTCCAATTCCAAACTCTTATGATCATGATCCAAGTGCATATCAAGCCCAAAATATCTTGAGCTGTCATAGAACTCCAAGTGGCATTTCACTAAGCTTATCTTTTTCTCCCCACTTGCTACTAAACTTCACATAAATGAGACAAGACTACATGCTTTAATCAAGCTATCAGTTATGCAGAAACTGTAATAGTGGAAACAAAAATTAGAACAGCTTTTGATAGACACTGCATGTTTAGCTTGTCCGGAACACTAAGAACACAGTAGTGATGGGCACAAGAAACAGGAAAACAAGAGTATTATGCTGGGATGGGTGATCAGATCCTGAGGAGACAATGAGAAAATTTCAATCAAGATATGCATATAATAATCCATGATGCATCATAATAAAAAGGTGCGCTTAAAATATTATTTAAAAGGAAAAAAACCTAATTTTATCGCTCTCCAAACCTTAATTACTCTTTATTAGAGCTGTGTATAGCATTTAATTAATTAGGCTGCTTACCTGTTAAAAGCTAGCCACATAAAATAGGGAGTTTCATTTTCTCCCTTTCACATTTTCACAGAGATAATCATCCAGGATATCATAGGCATCCTCATGAGAAGGTGTGGAGCTTCAAGAAGAAAATCTGCAAGTACGTGGAGCTAACCGTGCTGCACACTGAGCTCACAGGAGTGAAAGGGATGACTCTGCACAGGCTGCATGTTCCAGGGTGTGGGGTGGACTTCCAGCTAGGAAGCATCAGGCCCTGAGTTACCTCAGGAGCTTGGAAAATTCTGCCTTCCAAGGGAAGGCTCAAGGCCTTGTTTGAACTATGTTCCACTCAAATGAACTTCAGAGGAATGACCTCTCTTGAAGCAAGTGCTGTTTTAAAGCCAGGTTTCTGCTTAAGTTATCAATATTTTTTCACTTTAAATGGAAACAGCAAAGGGTTTTCAAATCAGTCTGACCCAATGCAATGGGGCCAGGACACAATAACTTTAACTACTTTTGAACTACAACTATGGCAGGAATAAGCAAGGAAAGGCAACAGGGAGGCTGCAGAGAGGCAGAGGCTCTCGTTCATGTGCCCAGTCGGAGTGAAGGCAGGCAGGCACCGTGCTGCAGCCATCAGCTCTCTGCCCCCACCTCTTCAGAGGTTGCTTTGCCTGTCCAGCAGGCAAACTGCTCCAAGGCTCAGCCCCCAGTCTTGCTTCTCCAAAGTGGGATGAATAAGGAAGCTAATTTGGAAACCAGAAACCAGGCAGGGGCTTGAGGAAACCTAAGCAGGTTGCCACAGCAACTCCATGAATCCATGTCACTGGAGACCACCATACTCTCAAAACTCTAACAGCAAAGCCCTTTTAGCACCCAGTTGACAGCCAGTTATCCTGTTTTCAGGCAATAGACTGCAAGCATAAGTAAGATCAGCCCAGCTCAATCTTATGAATGGAAAATCTCCAAGGGACACCAGAACAGCTGGCACGTCCCGTGCAGGCTCAGCATCCAGCAAAGCCAAGCTGTGAAGGAACTGTAAGGCAGATCACAGAACTGCCATTGTGATTGATTCTCCAAGTTTTTCCATTTGAAGGAATGACACATTGGAGATCTACACTTGTGAGCAGCAGAGAAGCACACATGTGGCCTGCAGCACAGGTTGCTCTCTGTTAAAAAGTAGCCCAAGTTGCTTCAACACAGCAGGCAACAAAAACATTAAACTAGACCTACCCAAGAGAGTAATCCTCAGAACTACTTTATAAAGGCTGACAAAAATTTGGAGCACAGCAGCCTTCCAGCATTTTCCAAAATCAAAGAAATAAAACTGGGTGTTTTCCCTTTCTTCTTGTTTATATCCTTTCTCAACACCTGAACTCAAGGGCCTGATGTTAAACAACTGGCTTAAGCCTCAGTCAGACAATACTGCCATCTCTCTGGCTCACAGTATTAGCAAGGGTTAGTAGGCTTAATGCAATTGCTCTTGTCAGTCCCTCTGACTGCTTGTAATCACCACAGAGAAAGATCAAATTATTCCAACAATTATAACCTGAAACAAGAGATTAATCTACCACCCATATTTCTGTCAGTGTGGCTTTTGCCTCCCTCTGGAATATCCTGATTTGACAGCAATTCCAGTCTCATTTTTGGTGATGCTGTGGGATGCCAAAACTCTGCAACTGAATACAGGTGAAACATAATAAACCCCAAATGTGCACATGTACCATTGACAGGGAATATGTAAGATCTATGATTTAACTCTTCCTACAAGAAAAGAGATTTAACCCAGCAATGTGAACAGCTATGAAATATGAAGGAAAACATCTGGAAGATACAGGTGATAACCAAACTCCTAGGACAGAGATCGGGCACGTGACTTTGAGAAGCTCCTGTATCAGTTACAGCCACCTCTGCTTCCAGGTGTGGTGGCTACATAAAGCACAGGGTATCTGTACCTGGGTCTCCATGAACAGGCTCTGTGCTCACACCTATGTATAAACCAGCCCTCCACCTCCCCAGATTAATGCTCAGATTACTCCTCAGAAGGCAGGCTGAGCCTGTCTCCCACACACTTGAATTATCTGCTCAAAGAAGAGCTGCTCACAGACACTGAAGCACCGGGTTTCAGACTCAAGGTCAGTTACCCCCCTGTAAAAACAAAGGCTCAAAGGGAAGACTTCAATCATAGAACAAAGACTGTGGAGGTATTTGTTAGCTGTTTCTGGCACTTGTTTCTTCAGTTTGCACTGCTTTTGATAAAGCTGGTATCTGAGCACTACTGATAATCTACCCAGCACACACCCCTGACTGAGAGCTGCACTCCTGATGAAACTGTCTCTAGCAACAGATTTCAAAGCGCTGTGAATATCCCTCCCACTCAGTTGCTGAATGATAGTTTACTTGGGGCCCCAGATACACCACGGCAATTAGGGTTTAAAACACCTCTGTGCACAAGAAATTATGTAACAGCTTCAAACACAATGACAAAGGATGATTTTTTACACATGCACACAATGTAGCACAAAGTGTAGCAATGTCCTTGGGAATCCCTATACTTCACTGCAACTTCACTGCGCTTTGGTGCTTTTGGAAGATCCTTTCATTTTTCTTTTTTTCTGTTAGAGACATACTTCTATCTCTGCAGAGAATTTTCTTCAAGGAGTCACCTGGAGAATGTGCCAGGGAAAAGAACACCTGATAACATCCCCATTAGAACCAACATTCAGTGAGAAATACCTTATTCTACTCAGTTATCCACGAAAATCACTGTTAATTGAAACCAGAACAAAACAAAATGTAGAGTGCTACCTAGCCACATTAATCAAAGGAAAAAAAAAAAAAAAAAAAAGAAGAAATAAAGAGAAGGGCTTAATCTGTTTACACTTACTGTAGCACTAAGTCAGAAAAACCTTTTCCTTACACCACTGCTTTCTCCCAGAGACAAAACAGTACGGCTCCATTTTATGGAGCTTATGCTACAGGCTGTGCCCATCAGAGAGCACACAAAGGGCAGCATGGAGCAGACAGATATCTGGGGTGACCTTACTGCCCATAACCAGGCTCCCCCAGAAGCCCCATAGGAGCCTGGACAGCTCCCTGCCAGGCTCATTTTCAGGCCCTTGTCAGAGATGCTCACAGAAATCAAGCAACACCCTATTTCTTTGAAACACTGACAACCCCTCTCAGAGGGTACAGGCAGAGAAGCTGGAGAATCAATCCCCACTGCCAAAAGTTAATGCCACATCTTTTACTCTCTGTGATTCCTGAGCACCACTGTGTGTTTGAGCAGGTGATGCATTGAGTCAGCCTGCTCATCCAGCAAAGAATGAGCCTAAAAAACAATGAGCTGTTTCCTTCCAGGCCAGCACTGAGCTATCTCGACACATAATCAGGCATGTGCTGGAACTAGTGCCTCCAGAGCTGTGAGGCTGGACTGCCAATTTGTGCCATTCCAGGTGTCCCTGCTGAGTGTTTGTAGAGAGGATCTGGAACTGGGCCTGAGAAAGGAATAAAGCTTTCCTACCTTCTTTCCAAACTACCCAATCAACACAGGAAGCACCTGCAATGCCAACCATGCATATCACCCAGCACCCCAGCAGAAAGGCATGCAACTCAGGGATGCTTCCAGTTAAGAGAAGACAACAGCAATTAGCCATCTTGGGGTGCCTGTTACCTTTCTCTACTTCAGCACACCACAGTTCCTGAAGCAGCTTCCTGAAGGCAGTATTGCTGGCTTTATTTGAGTACTTTTATTTCACAGACTTCTACGGACAAAGCTGGCTGGCTGTGCTGTGTTGAGAGCTCACACAACAGGATGGGGTCATGCATCCCAGCTATCTGCACCGCAACTTATGAAAGGTGCCATACAAATCATGCTCTTTAGGAAAAAAACCCCATCAAGTTGATATTTGAAAAGATACTTATGAGAAAACTATTCAGTGTCAGCATCTAATATGTAAGCCCCTAAACCTCAGCATGTAAGACTTCCCATTGAGGCTTTCTCCATATGTTTTTTTATATTTAGGAGGGCCATTAGTCTTTCTGGTCTGTCTGGCCTGACCGCCTATAGAGCATAGACAAACAACATATTTGCTTAGGCAAGGAAGAAATGGCAACACACCAAAAATCCACTGAGACATGGTCCATCTTTTATCAGTGAGCAACAAAACTTGGGCTGGTGTCAAGCCATTTCTGAAATTTACCCCGTTTTGTGATGAAGGTCCACAGAATAAAAAGGGCAACACAGCTGAAAAAGCGCCTCAGATGTTAGACGCAATTCCTTGTAACAGACAGACAAAGCAGCAGCCTGATTCCACAAGTAATTCCTCCAGCAACACTGTGTCCAGTATTCATTCATGGCAGTTGAATTCAACATTGAAGTTCAACAACTTCAAAGTCATTGTTGCATTAAACAGCACCAAAATCATTACACTTAGAAACAGTTATAACTTTTTGGAGAGCTCTGGTTCCCATTCCGAACTAACACACAGCCAGGGACTGACAAGATGTTCTTTAGAAATGGGGACAATTATCACAGAATCACAGACTGGTTTGGGTTGGAAGAGACCTTAAAGATCATCTCATTCCAACCTCCCTGCCATGGGAAGGCACACCTTCCACTAGAGCAGGTCGCTCAAAGCCCCATCCAGCCCAGCCATGAGCACTTCCAGGGACAGGGGATCCACAATTTCTCTGGGCAACATGTGCCAGGGCCTGTTCACCCTAATAGTGAACAATTTTGAGTTTTGACAAGTTTGAGAATTTTAGATTGTCCCATATGGAGTCAGGAGTTGGACTTGATGATCCTCATGGATCCCTTCCAGCCCAGGGGATTCTGTGATATTTGAACTGTAAATATCTTAATATACTCCCCTAACACTTTGTCCTGGATTAGGGCAAATTTGGGAACAAACCTCCAAAGGGGTCCCTCTAGAAAGCAAATTCAAATGGCACCTCCCCAGCTGGTTTGGAAAAAGATTTCCCTGGAGAAAAGTGGAAAAAAATTGTTTATTCAACAGGCAAAGCACTCCCCAGCGCAACAAATGAACAATACTAAACAACAAAACCTCTCACTGCTCCAAAGAGATGATGAATTCAGAAAGTCTCTTCAGAAGCATGTGAACCAACAATCTTACTGTAGTGTTTGCTCCACACGAGTCAGCCAAACATTCAGGCAACTTCCAGAAGGGGTGCAGATAGCTTTTCTCTTCTCCATATGCCCAGGGAAGAAGCAACTGAGAGGAAGTGGCTTGAGAAAACTTGTTTTTTCTTTTCTAAGAAATAGCATTTATAATTACCTAGCCCTCCAGAAGCCTCTCCAGTTAGAGACCGTTACTTTAGTAGATACTTCACAGATAGTCTGCATGCTCCTTCCCATCTCTTCTGGAAAAAAAAAGGAGGGAGGACAGAGCACTGGAAGGTATCTCCTGACAGGGAGGAGTAAAGATGAGGGGTGTTCATCCCCAGCATCACTGCCTGGAAAGTTGGCATTTCTGCCCACTACCCACTGACTGACAACTGCCTTAGAAAATATTGGAAAGCCGGCAGATTGTCTCCTCTCTACCAAAAACATACTAAACCAGATCCATAGAAGAGAAGATGAAAGTCAGCTACTAAAGTTGAAGAAATGAAAAGCACAGCATCCTTCCAGTAGCTGTGTTTAGATTTTCATCACATCCTCTTTCTGCCCTCTGGCAGCTGCCAGAGCTACCTCTAGACAGTCCCAGAAAGGCTCTTCTACAAAGGGGCAGCTTCTCACCATCCATGCCACATTACTACATTCTCCTTTAGATTGGCAAGAAAACTAACTTAAAAGAGAGAAAACAACTACTACCAACTTATCCCCTGCTAGGGATGTCAGCTGCTGGGAGTTAGTGGTGGATTTGCACTCAAATTCACACAAACCAGCAATCCCTAATGCCATTTCCAGGCAGTCTTTCCATCTGAAATCCCAGGACACAGCAGAGTATTTCACACAACACAGCCACACCACCTCATGTTTGCTGTAGTTCTCATGTGTTACTAAACTACTCACACTGCAGATGACTGAGCAAGGCAGCAAGAGGCTGGAAGTCTGCCAACAGCCATTGAGAAACAGCTTGAAACACATCTTAAAGGATGGGGGGAAACTCAACCATACATCTCACAGTTCAGCTCTCAGTTCTGTTATGCTCTGGACCTGTGGCCTCAGGAATTCTCCAGAGTAAGAAGCATGATTTTACATCCAGTTTTATCACTGTATGTGATAAAATACATAATACAGTAATTCACAGTATACAGACAAATCTGATTCTAAGGCATATGCTTTAGGAGCACCTCATCCATTTCCTCCAGTAGCTGCAGCCATGAAGAAACAGACAGCTTGTCCTGACAGAAAATTCCTTATTTTATTAGATATCTTCCTTCAGTACAAAATCTGCATACATCTTCAAAATGAGATCTTTATTCTTAAGGAGAAGAAAGCTGCTACCCTTGCTATTCAGAGGATGACAATCCTCCAAAGCACAACCTCTGCATGTAAAGTAAAAAGAAAACAAAGCCTGCCTTTAATAATCAAAGTTTTACAAGAAACTTCCTACTATCACTGCAACAGAAAGCACATGCCAAATTCTGCAAGGGCAGGGCAGGGAAGACAGGCAAGGAAGAAATACTGCTGTGGGTCCTAGGGAACTCTAAGCATTTTGTTCTCAGGGATGTCCGCATGGAAGAGCAGGATTTTTCCTAGCTCCTAATATCTCAAGGCCTTACACTAGAGAAGAAAAATAAATCATATTTAGGGCCTATTTGTTGGATACCTGCCTCCATAGTGCAAGTGAGCTTATCAGGTTCACTTCCCAAGGCAAAGCTGGTGTAAATCAGAGGAAAGGAAGCATTCAGCTTAGGTGAATTTGCTCTAAGTTTATCTTCCATTGGGGCAGTTGAATGACAGTGAAATATCATGGTGAAATTCAGCACGAGCAACAAATCAATGTGTTTCAGTCCATAAATCTTAAGACAACATGTCAAAACCAAACTGAGGGAATCTGAGACTGGCAAGGACTGCTCTTTGGCAGCGTCAACTGCAACATAGTAAAAGACTGAAAAGCTTTTGAATCAGTTGTACCAAACCTCTTACAAATTCCCAAGCACGAAAAATCTCTCTGCCATCTTGTTTCACTGGCCTGGTCATTTTACTACCAGGCAGTTGCCACCCCAAACTATCTGTCATTAGCAGACCTAGTCCATGAGCAGTTTGTTCAGGAGCTGCTTCTCCTCCCAAACATTGCAGGCTGTCTTTGCACAAACAAATGTCACCAAGCATAGAATAGACTCCTTCCCTCAACAGCCCTTTTATCTAATCCTAAACATTAAGGCATAATCCTTACAAATATTTCTATCACAGCTGAAAAATGGGAAATCTCAAGGTAATACAAAACCGGAAAATACGAAGGGAAGAAAATCAGCAAGTGGCTTTGACCAAGCCTCTCCTGTCCTTTATATAATCTACATGTTGTAGGATATAGTAAAAACCTGAGAACTGTGAGAACCAGGGAAATAATAAGCAAATGGCACAGGCTTGAGTTCCTACTGTGCTGACAATTGTCACACAATTATACAATTAATGACACATTTGCAAAATGCCTTCCAGTTCAACAGTATAGGAGAACAGAAATTCTCCTCCCTTTTTGTCCCCTCTCCTTGGACCTGCACTAGAGACATGGACAACACCAGCCTGCAACTCGTTTGCTTTAAATTGGTTTATTGTTTTTCTAAAAGGCAAACTCCTTAAAAGTTAGTTTTTTCTAAAAGGTTGAGCACCTCTCTCCCAGGAGAACAGGGGAATGATGACCAAGAAGCAGAGCTCAGTGCAGGTACAATAGCCAGGACAAGCATGGTGGTGGAGCCAGGTGTTCTGCATAGACATGCTTTTCAAACACTCAATACCCCTTCATCAGGTACCATTCAGAAGCCACAACTGTCACTTGTAACCAACCCCACGAACATCCTACAGGTTGCACACGGAGCTGGCCCTCCAATAAGAGTACACAGGTCCAAGAAGAAGCAGGAAGGACTAACAGTCACACCACCACAAAGGCCTTTTGCAGCACATGCATTTCCAAAGTGTCCTTGTGACAAGGGTGATAACTTGTCACTGAGGTCCAGTTTTTGTCTTTCAGGTGGACAGTCAGAGGGTGTGCAAGTGCCCATGTATTTCAGTTACATGCCCAAAGAGCAATAGATGCTCTACAGAACACACACCACTTATTTTGTGGGGATATTTCCTACTGCAAAATAAGGGAAGAAGAGGTTGTTTAAAAGCTTTCTTTGAGGCAGCCTGAGATTCTCTCTCTCAGCCCCAGAAAGAACCAAGTTATTACCCCTTCAATGGCTTCATTTCCCATAGTCAACAAGTAAGAACCAGGACACTCCAAAGATACATCTAGAAATCCTCACGCTGTCACTAGTCAATCTCTTTTTTATTCTCTTCTCTCTTTTTTTCTGTCTTCCTGCCTTCTTTCTAGGAGATTGCTTTTTTTAGCGTTTGTTGCTCTACCTGAGAAAATCTCCCCGTGTTGCTGTCTGCCCTCAGACAGAGAAACTGTACCACATATAAATTCACCACTGCACTGTCAACAACTCAGGGATCCTTCTAGAGAGGTATCAGCAGTAAATGTTTGCTCTGGATAACAGGAACTGAATTCTGAAACGTCATGTGCTTTACTTGTACAGTAAAATGTATAATTAGTGCTGGCAAAACACCACATTAACTTTATGGTTCATTTTCATAATCTCCTTTGGAGTGCTGTGATGTCACAAGGAAGATGTTCTGTAACCTGGACAGCTGAGGCTGTAACCACCCTGGGACACATCTACACTGAACACTGCTAACCTCAATGGAAAGTTTGTCTGGCCTGAAAACACACCTACTCTAAAGGCAGAGATCGTGGAACTTCTCTCACACAAATTCTGCCTGGATTTTAAACCTTGATCTATTTAATTTTGCCTTCTTCCCAAAGAGAGTTCCGATATTGTGCACAACTCACAGCCAGGTCTCCTTGAAAAGTCATTTACTGTCATAGTATTAGAAAAAAATTAGGCTGTAATTAAGCGGAGTTATTAATCTTATGTCACTTGGGACCTGAAACCTATTCATATTCATGTCAACAGGAGTATTTGCTGCTACAATCAGGACTACACACAAGACAAATGCCTCATCGTTTCTCAGAAGAGAAAAGCATCTTCTAAGTGCCAATACCTATTCTGCCTTTTGTTCACAAGTGTGTTTAGCTGGGATCTTGACCACTTCTGCCAGTCCACCATCAACCACTTAGCATTTCTGCATCTCGCCCAAATAATACCATTCATTTGTCACAGGCACAAGCTGCCAAAGTCTACAGCCTGTTTTTTCCCTAATCTCACAGCTCTGTCAGCTACCCAGAGGAGAAATAACCATGGCTTAAAGTGGTCTTTGGAAAATGCTTTTCAAGACTCCTCTCTCAAGAGCGCACAACTATCAGGATCTGCTAAAAGCTTCCAACTTCCCCCAAAAGAAACTTAGATTTACAAAGGAAGTCATTCCTTACCTAGACAGACAGACAGGACTCAAATTTTAGGGCCAACTGTTTTCATGCTCCTTTGACAAACTCCAAGTGCTTAGGGTGGAGCCTCATCACAGTTTCTTCAGGCCAAGGCAAGGGGAGGTTGGATGATTTTCTTTACAGACACCACATCCCTGCCTGCAAGGGTATGAAATCAAGACTTCTCTGTTCTAAGTGGGATTCAACAGTGTTAGGATTAAGTATTGCTGTAATTGGATTGCTTCCTGTAGTCACAAACAATAATCAGGTTAAGAGATTTCCTTCCCCTCTTCTTGGCTAGGCAGTGAGTAGGCAGAAGTTACAAGGCAAGTGGGTGGCTGTTAAACTGTTCCTACTCCAATTGTTTGAGAGAGGTGTTTAAGGTTCTTAATTTTGCCTCCTACTCATTGGTTTAAAGGCACATTTACCTGTGCAGGGAGCAAGTGCACCTCGCTGCACAAACCATGAATGAAACAGACTCCTTAAAACCAATCTCTCAACTCTGCAACCTTTGACACCACAAACCCACACAGATGCATCACTGGAGAGAACACAGCTGAAACGGCTTAGCCTGAAAATGCACCGTTCTCTCCCACCCCCTTTCCTGCACTTATATCAGCTTTTTCCAGGCTGCCTTCTCTCCCCCTCTTGATTCTCAATATCACCCTACCAGAAAAAGACAGCAAACCCCGAGGATGGTTGAGTTACCTCCACAGCACACTCAGCCAGCAAATAGGGGATTGGAAGACAGCCAAGTTCTCCACCACAGGGGACCTAACAGAACCCCCATGCTCCCTTTAACCACAGCTTTCTATGAAATATGGTTCTCTAAGGCAGTTGCCCTTGACAAGACAGTACAAAACAGGGCAAATAGGTAAGAAGTTGAGAGAGATGGACGGACATTGTGAAATTTCCTAGCAGATTCCTGTGTGAGGCTACAACTTAATGGCTGTGTTGTTCACAATACCCTAATATTTGGGAAGGGGTGGAAAAAAAAAAAAAAAAAGGAAAATTAACTGATGACAAACCATACCAAGCAACTGTTGCCCCACTGTGTGTACAGAAGAGTTGCAGAGACATAGCTACATTTCCTGGGCCCTACTACAGCAAGACTTAATTGCTCTTAGAATGATGCAATTTAGAGTTCAGGGCTGGATTCAGGCAGAGGCACAAGATTTAATCTGTTACTGCCACTTTTTAAATGTTGGATGAATTGCTTCACCTCTGCTTCCCCCTCGCCCACTTTTATCCAAACCATGGAGTAAAACCCCCACAAAACAAGCAACATTTCACTGTAGCACATCATGTAGCATCTACCGCAACAGGATGTGAGGCTCTGCCATAGCCTCCTGGAATGTCCTGTCACACAAGCTGAATTCCAGATAATAAGGACACTGTCAAGAAGCATCTCCTAAGAATGCATTAGGATCTGCCCAAGCAGCCTGAACTCTGTCCCAGCATGCACAGCACTCTACCCAGTCACACAGCCCCTCATGTTCCACTGCAAGCTATGCAGATACTCACTGCCTAGACCAAGAGCAATGTCTTGTCTCAGCACAAAGAGCCCTCAAAACCTCATGAGAAAGTCCAAATAATTTCCATACACTGCTCCCCAAACCTTAGTCTAGGTTCCACCAGTTCCCAGGGGATTCCCATCTGGCAGACTGGAGAGTAAGGTAAACTCTGCTAGTGCTCTCACTCTCAGGTGGTTTCTTGCCACGGTCACCCTATGACATGCAAAAAAAAAAAAAAAAAAAAAAAAAAAAAAAAAAAAAAAAAAAAAAAAGGTAACACTGTGGCCTGGAAAGAGCTGTGAATGAAGTAGGGAGACAGGAACATGAGTCATAGCTGTGGCTTCAGGGAGAGAAAGGGCTGAGAAGAGCAAGCAACTTCAGGATCTGAATCTAAGCCTCACTTCAGTGTCCAAACCAGAGGGTCATCTTTATGCTTTATTTTCAAACAATATTTTCAAATTTTTACTTCTTTAACAAAGAGCACATAACCAAATTCATTGCTGATGTTTAACAGCCTCCCTAGAAACCTTAAACATTACTAACCAATCCACAGGGCAGTGGTAACATGCTGCAGTGAAGTTTAACTTTTTTTCTAGGCAATAGAAGGGGTACACTACATGGGAAACACCCTATCTTTACCTGGCCACTGCTTTACTTAAAATCACTGTGTTAAAACTTCCTGATGTTCACTGGGGGTCTACCCAAAACCCATCTCAGGACAGACAGAAAATAGTGGAAGTCCACAGCAGCACACTGATCTTCTCTCATTTTAGCCACGCTGAAATTAGGTATCAGCAATAGTATGGCTAATGTCATGGAACTTTTTTCGCAAATGTAACAGATTTTGAAATTTTCTGTCTCCATATGCAGCAGAATTGCTGCACCAGCTGTCCCTAAATCCAAGGCTGCTTTAACAAAAGATGCTGCAGTGCCAGTTTATCGGAGAGCAACAGTCAAAGGCAAGGTGCAAATGCACCACACCTGCTGGAGCTAAACAGCTTGCTCACTGTCTCCAGGCTAAAGTAAAATGTGATCATGAAGTAATCACCACAAAGCAGTGATTACAAAAACACCACTTGCAGCCTTCTCTGCAGAAAGGGAAGCACAAGTGCTTAAGACATGGTGACAAGAACCTTTGAACCAAGTGAGAAAGTGCTAATGGGGATGCAGAACAGACCACATTCTCACACTCATCACCTGGCAGAGTTTACCAGGATACACCTCCAAGCCTGCTGTGCCAGCCCGGCTAAGCTGGGAAAAGTGGTGAAACGAGGTCAGGTTAGGTCACTGATACACACCAACTCCCTCCATTATCCAGAGTGTCCTGGTAAAGATCTACACACACACCAGCAAAAAGCAATCATGTGCCACACAGCAGCCTCCCTAAAGCATAGTTAACAATTTTCCTACTAATGATTAACGTAGAGTTCACATTTCATTACAGCTTGCCACTCCTGAAGTAGCACGGACACAAGACCCTCATCCCATCCACTTCCTCTGCTTTCATCTCGAGCTTGGCAAGCACCTTAAATCTGAATCCCTGCAGGCTCAGGAACATTGTATGGTGTTAAGTTACACCTGGGACAACAGTACAGGGGAGGGACTGAAGCGATACAAGTCCATGAAAGAGTGTCAAACCAGCATGGGCATCCACTTTTGAGTCTTCTCCATAAAATTAAGAAAAAAATTTACATTTTAAAAAAGTTTAAAGAGTTGCTCAGTTAAGATTCTTCACTCAAAAGAATTATTCTTACCAAAGCTGGCAAATTTGTTCTTAGGCTTTTCATCAACACTAGCTGTTAATAACCAGTGCCTGTACAATGCAGTTCTCTGCTCAGATTCTTGTGGGTGCAGCAGGAGCCTGAAACAAGGCTGACTTGTCCATACTTTCACAAATCGGTATGGCAACAGATAAAATCACCTCCAGATAATATTAACATTTCAGCAAGACACAGATGAGATGAACACAGTGTAAATGCAGAGCAATGGGAATGCTGTCCTTTTGTCAGACTAGAGGTTAAGGAACATATGAGGCAGGGGAAAAAAAGCTTGAAATGTCAAGGGATTGATAAACATCAAGAAAAAATTTAATAAATTATTCATACACACATTTGTCATACATACACAAATGGGACATCCAGAGTCTGCTTCTGACAAAGGAGCGCACAGGAAAGGAAGGATTACCTGGAAAAAGTAGCCTTAAGCACAACGTATGAGAGAACTAAAAGAAATGTCGACTTATGGGACTGTATTTCAGGGATGCCCATACAAGAAAGTTCAGAGAGTCTAGGAGAAGAAAAAAGCTGATATTCATTAACAGTGAAAAAATATAAAAGCCGTTTCAAAACAACCCAAGCAGATCAAGAACATAGTTCAGCTGAAAAATACAAGCCATACAAGAACAAGATGTGGTCGCTACAGCTTCACAAGAAATAGTCTTTAAATTAGGAGAAAAAAAATCAAACTACTTTGAGAAGGGAAAAATTAAAGGCTCAGATTGAAAGATTGCTCAATTACAAGTATGCAAGTCAAGAAAGAAGCAAGTTAAAAAATCATGAGAACGGTGTCAAATGTATCAGCAGGCACATGCAGGACTTTTGAGGAAAAGGAGCAATGAGAAAAAAGTGAATGTATTGACAAGGCAGAAAATAGACTACAAGAAGACAGCTGAAGGAACATGGAGGGAAATGCTAAATACGCAGGAACTAATCTAGAAGTATATAAATAATGTAAATCTAAATGACACTTATCTAAATAATACGGATTCAGAGACACTACTTGAATTGTCACTGAAAATGAAACAGCAGAAGAATCAATAAGAGGCTTTGCACAAACAGGATCTTCTTCCCTGATAGAGAAAGCTATGAAAGAACAGGAAAAGAGTAGTAGAATCCTTTACCAGGGAGTTACTCTTATTCTAACCCTGCTACCATTGCAACAGTCCAACACTTAATTGTCAGCGGTTTTCAGTTTTGGAAAATGGAACTAAAGACATGAGTTCTGCTGTCATCCTGAACTGCCTGTACTGATAAGAATTTATCACACATGCAGAAAAACAGTTAAAAATACATAGTTGGTGTGTAACCTGGAAATTTTTTGTCCAGAAAATGGTCCCACATGCACTCGCTTTGGATCTCATGCTACTTAAAATATGTTCACACTGAAGAATAAGAAACATGATGAGAAATGGAACTTTAAAAATCAGCATGAGTAGATAAGGAGAACATAGAACAAAGCACAACAGGAGTTCTAACTTACTAAACAGAACCCTTCACTGAGTTAGACTATGACACAGAGAAACAGGGCATGAGAGATGGCAGTGGGCAGCATTATAAAGGAGAGGGCATTCCAACAGGCCAGCAGAAAAAGCCAGTGTAATTTTTGGGCTGTGTGCACTGAGGCTGAATCACAAACAGAGCAGGGAGTGGTCTCTTAACCACAGCTGCAATGTGTTCAGGCACCTGAAATATTGCATCTCTCCTCCCAGTACACTGCAATGAATATACTGAGGTATCCAAACAAAGCCTCACTTATCTAAGAGACTTCCAGCTACAAGGGCAATATCACTTGAGCTGTCTGCTTCCCCAGAGGCAGAGACGAGTTCCTACTGCCACATCCCACACAGAGGAGTAAGACACTCTCACTTCCTGTTTCCCAAAACAGTATTCACCAGCTTTGATGTAGTTAAAAAAACCCCAAAACAAACCAAAACAGAAGCACAGCTTTCCCATCAGCTGGGATGCTGAAAGCTTGGACCAGATAATAAGGTATTACAAGGTATTTGGAAAATAGCTCTGTCCGTATGCTCACCCTGCATGCTATAAAATGCAGTATGTTTTTTACCTCTGGCTCTTTTTTGGAAACAACTTTTCAAGTCTACAGGAGACACAGCTTTCAATCTAGAATCTTTCCATGTCCAAACGATTACACAAAAACATCAGCAGAGACTTAACCACAGAATGGACTTCTAGGGGAACCTCGTAAGCTGTTGGTGCTCAGCAATTTATTCTTTCGACAGAATAAAGGTCTGGGGATCATGATCCCAGAGAAGGGTGCACTGTACGCAAATGACATGGCTGCTAATGATCAGCAACAAGTGACTGAGGATGCCAGAAGAAGCAGAATGTGTCCCAGCACAGTAAGAACAAAGCAACATTTTTGATAAGCCACCAGACAACTGTTGCAACATAGCCTAGCTAATGAATGAAGCACTGAAAAACAAGGCTAGGATGCAGCATGACAGGTCCTTCAAATAAAATTAAACCCTCAGGGAAGTCAGTATTAATATTTTGCAAGGAGCACACCCCCCCATCAATCATATTAGCAGGGCACACTTGTTCCAAGTTCTGCTCAATTATTGTACGCTCAGAAGGAAAACAGAACACTGCCAGGGAAGAAATCTAAGATTTGCTCCACTGCCACAGAGACCTGCAGATAGTGAACAACATATGAGACATATTATGCTGCAGGCCTGTAGCCAAGCCCACAATATTAAGAATAATAATCTGATGGCTATTTAGAACACTTTGTTTTCTATATAGGACTGAAAGGAAATCATAATTCAAACACAACATATCACCAGTCATAAGAGACTGCTTCCCTACAAGAAAATGTGGCCTCTCCCAAGCACTCTTGGTCTGAAGCTACACCAGTTTGTCACAGCATCACGGCATCTTTTGAAGGAACAATCTGGAATCATTTAACATTCCTAGAGGTGCAACTCTGTAGCTTATCCAAACAGAACAGATTTTGCTGAGGTTGGAAGTTTACCTTAAAAATGTCTGATTTACACAGGAAACCACTCAAGAACATCTCAGGCAGATAAATACATATTATTCCAGCTGGAATAAGCATTTCTTAAAGGAACACCCAGTTCAGAGGCTCTTCATTGCCCCGAAACTCTTAGGGGTTGTAGAAAAGACAGGCAATGCTCTGTGCTGAGAGTAAAGAGACCCCTGAGCCCACAGCAGCCCCTCCATGTAGCTGTGCCAGAGGAGAGCATTCCTTCACACCATACGGCAGGAACTGTCACTGAAAGGATTCCTGGACCTCAGGCAGTGGAAAGCATGCAACCACACCTGCACAAATGAAGTGTTAACCTACTCTCCACGAGTTGTCAGGTAATAGACACTGGCTGCCCAAACAAGAAAACTGGGTTGCAGAGACAAGAGTATTCACCTCATGAAACTTCAAAGGATCACTCTAGCTGGCACTTTTGGGGTATTTCCAGTTGTACTTGCAACAACCGCTCTCATTCCAAGAAGACATTCATTAGGCTAGAACCTTCCAAAACAAAAGTTCGCAAGTTATAACAATAGAGAATTCAGAGCACCTTCTGGAATGTAATATCCTTAAGATACACATACACAGTCTCACAAAATGAGCCCAAAACACATGCATTTCCCTCAATCAATGCTTTTCTAACTACCGTAAAACAGGAGACACTGTGTTCAAGCACTCTGTATGGGTGACAGCAAGACTTGGAATATTTCCTCATGCATTGTACTGAGATACAAGGTATTGTGGATGAAATGCAGTGTATTTGAATCCTTGCAGTGCCATTCACAGCATAATCTGCCTTTGCAGCCTGACCTCAGCAACACTGACACAGCAACCAAAACACAACTTGTATCTCTCCCCTTTAACTAGAAATACGATTACTTATCACTGAAACAACATCCATATAACGCTGAACATAGTAGCTGTGTCATGGAAAAAGTGAACACAATCACACAATCTTATCTTGTTTCCTAATTAAGAACTTGCATTTATGGACGCTCAGATGTTAAAAGAAAAAAATAAAAAGAGCAATCCTATTAGAAGAGGTGGAAAATACCACTATGAGGAAATAACAAGACCTCAAGCATGTTTGCACAAAGTCCTTTGACACATTTTTTCCCCAACGTACTGCGTGACCAACACACAAAACAATGAAAACACAGTAAGACATTACCTTGATGCAGATGGACATTTTACCTTGGCAAAGCTCTAGTCCACTTCTGGTAGTCTCTACACAGTAAAAACCTGCTACTACCTCTAAAGGGACTTATTTGCAAAGCATCTCAATAACGACACTCCCACCTCAGAACACTACTATACAGACTTCCACGAAGATAACTGTGAGTAGAAGTTAAGGCTGATTGATGGACTATTTTAGCCAAAGTATGCTTCACATTCTGCATCATGAATTAATGAGGTTTGCTTTCCTTCTAAGGCACCGTGATGGGAAGCCAATAATTCTGAGCCAATGGGTAGCCCCACTGAAGATGCAAAGAGCATTTCATGTAGTTTCCAGGTGTTTACTTCCTTCTGCCTCTCTGCATAATAGCCCACTGCCCATAAAATTCAGCTCTGCCTCCCTGGCAGCCACATAAGCCAAAGGCAGCCAGGTCTAGGCTGTGCTTAGTCAGTTCATAGGAAGGTCATCAAGAGGTCACAGATCTCCCTCAACTTGGCCCTGAAAAGAGAAAGACCCCAACAGGAGGGATGATACCTCCATTCGGAGAGGAAGGCAATTTCCAAAAACAAATGTTGACTTCGTTCAGCAGCACATGCCCAATTCAGCCAGGAAAAAACTTCCAGGCAACAGCTGAGCTTAGAAAGCCAAGATCCTCCTGCAAGGCATCAGAAGTCCTACCATCATACTACTGACCCCTTCCGTGCACTGAGGCTTATACTTGCCTCAGCACATTTTTACTGGCCCAGACTCTTTCTGGTATCCTGAAGGCCTGGACAACCTCCCACCTGTCCTGCATTAACAGATGAGCACAGAGCAACCCCACAAAGGTTGATCCAGCCCAGTCCCACTCCTGCAGCAGCCAGAGCTGCACCTGCAAAAAATTAAACACCTAAGAAGGAGCAGAGGGACAGCCAAGACTTGCAATATAGACTCTAGAAAAAGAAAACATCTTCCATAGCATAAAAACCAGTGCAAAGTTCTTCTTTCTCCAGATATGCGTAAGTATGAAAAAATGCATACTACAAAAGCATAAGAGACAGAGAAGCTCAAGGGCATTACTGCCCTTGGATGGAAATTATTTTGCCGTCACTACCACCCCCAAAGCACAGTGAGACCAGAGACCACCTGTGCTGGGCACTGGGACAGTACAGCAGAGCTGCTGCCTTGAAGAGAACACCAAGACCATACTATATACAAGCAGATCAGTAAAGAAAGAACACAGGGCAAGCAATAAGGAAGCACAGTGCACAGATACATCATTAACAGCTCAGGTCTGGGGCTTGAGCTCCCTTCAGCTTCAGTGAACTAAAATACTTGCCTGAAAGGTGCCCACCTGTGACCTGCTCACTCAGGAAAGCTTGGGCTAACCGAAGACTGGAAAACACAGAAGCACCAGTCCCACACTGGTCCCTGTAACTGTGGCCACTGGTAGGACTTCTCCAGACCTGCTGACTCTACAGACATGACAGCACATCATGTTAGAGCCATGGCCTCTGAGGGAAGAAGCAGTTTCCATTAGCTTCTTCCTGTCTTAGCAGATGCCGTGTTTGAAGATATTCCAGAGACGATATTTCAGATGGATTTCACAGAAGTTTCCTGCAAGCAGCTGTGTCAGATGGCTGCCCCCTGGGCTATCAGCACACAAAGAAGCTTGTGCGTTTGGACAAGCATCTACACAATGCTAATGAAAACTATCCTTATGAGAAGATACAGGATTCACTGGGCCAAAAACCAGTTTTACAAACAACTTTCAGACTAATTACACATCACTTCTCACTCGCTGGCATCCTGCCACCATATAACCCACTTCTACGCTCTTCCACACTCAGTGCCACTATTCTCAGTCATTCTGTCCATGGTTTGCCCAAAGCAGTTCTCTCCCTAGCTCCTGGAGTACTTCCATTTGTGAAGTCTATGTACATGCACATCCTTCATCATCACAAAGTTCTGTGCTCTGCATATGCAAATTTTTTCTACAGAAAGTCAACCTGGTCATTCTATCCTGATCTCCAAATTCCAGCTTAGAATTAACCTCCCCAATAATTGTCGTGGCCAATAAATGAACAACATCTCAAGTCACTTTAAAGCTATGAAATGATCCCTTGCTTCCTGCTCCACACAACAGCCTCAGCATGTGTCATCAAAAGGTGCACAGGCTTTTAGAAGACACGTTGCAAACTCCTTCACGTCTGCTGCCTGCCGAGCTCAGCACTCCCTTGGGCACCACAATCCTCCCTTGGGCACCACAATCACAGAGGCTTTCTCTAGTAGCTGGGAGTATTTTGGAATATTTCTACTCCAGTCCATCTGGCAGTTCAGTCACTGAGTTTCTCCCTACAAACATATCCATCTAGCAAAGCCATTTCACAGAGACTGCTATCCTGCTGCCCTATAGGAACATTTTTTTTTCCCCTCTTGAATTTTACACCTCTATTTTTTTGTGAAACACTTGAATATATCATTGCAGACAACACACCACAGCCCAGAAACACAAGGAACCAGGGTGACTTCCTGAATCTGCCCTGTAACGCTCATGAAAAGACCTGATCAGAGTCTGGTAAGATGAGTGGGCAAAAGGACATCCACCCACCTCATTAACACATCGGGCATCTCCAAAACTAACTCCAAGACAGGTGTTCATAAGCACATTCAGCCTGGACCATACCTTTAACCATACAGACAGTAATGACATCCATACCACTCAGCTTGTCTCCCAGCTCTGCCAGAGATACAACTCTGAGGTCAGCTGGCAGCACAGCGAATCTCTCCTGTTGTTCCCTACGGTCTGGAGTGTAGATGACACAGGCCCACGGATGCCTGGTGGCCACTGCCTGGTTTCAAGGAAGCAACTGTAAGGCCGTCTCCATTCACTGCGTGGGGGAAAGAGGCAGCTTTCCAAAGCACGGCCACGATGATAGAATCCCTTCTGAGATCCACGGCCATCGCGGCGCACACTCGCCAGAGGCTGCAACATGGAAGCAACGCAGCCGAGGTCCAGTGCTGTGCCCCCTGCCCCGCCGCACCCCAGGGACAATCCCGCTGGAAGCACAGCGGGGGCTCGGCGGCCGCCGCTCGCTGCGCATCAGCCCCGCCTGGGGCCGGGCCTCCTCGCCACCGAGGAGAGCGGCCCGGCGGGGCAGGGATGCTGCGGGGTCCGCCTCCTCCTCGGCCCCGCTCGTGTCCGGGCACCCCACAGCCTCGGCGGCGGGGCAGCTCACCTGGGCACGCAGCTCGGCGACGAGCGGTCGATTTCCCACGTGGCGAAGAGGTTCATGGGCACTGGCACTGGCACCGGCACCGGGCTGCCCACCGCCATAGCGGCCGCCGTCGCCACCGCTCCGCCGGCCGCCGCCGGAGGCCCCGCGACGGGGCCGGAGCCCA